>CAUYRH010118597.1:0-20787 GCA_963574655.1 Perodicticus potto
GCAAGTCTCCTGCCTCTGCCTCCCAAGTAGCTGGGACTACAGACGCCCGGCCATTTTTTGGTTGCAGCCATCATTGTTGTTTGGCGGGTCCGGGCTGGATTCGAACCCGCCAGCTCAGGTGTACGTGGCTGGCGCCTTAGCCCGCTGAGCCACAGGCACCGAGCCAACACCACCTCTTTCAAGAGACTCTTCCCTTTCCTGTCATGAACTGCCCTGCCAGTTCTCTACTCCCTGGAATTCTAAAGAGGGACATACCCCCAAATCAATCCCTGGCCCCCTTTTCTTCTCACCTAACATTCTTTTATTTTCTTTTTGGGACCACTGCCCAGGCTAGAGCACAGTGGTGTCAACGCCATCATAGCTCACAGCAACCTCAACTCCTGTGCTTAAGTGAGTCCCCTGACTCAGCCTCCTGAGCACCTGGGTCAGGTGCACACTATCACCTCTGAGCTAATTTCTTTCTTTTTTTCTTTTTTAGAGCTGGGCTCTCTATGTTGCTCAAGATAATCTTGAACTCCCAGGCTCAACTATCCTCCCGCCTCAGCCTCCGAAAGTATGAGGATTACAGGCATGAGCCACTGCAACCAGCATCATCTAACTCTTAAACTGTTGACTACATGCAAAAGATTTCCAAATGTCAGTCCTCGAATTATCTGAGACCTCAAACCACGTTTTCAACTGTCCACTGAACACCCCAAGCAGAGAGAATGAATGCCCTTCCCACACTTCACATAAGGAACAAGGAAAACAAGCACATAGCACTGCTTGTGATGAGCACTGTGCTTAAATGTGACACTCAGTGCATCTCATAAAACTTCAGCTCCAAGAGAGAATGCACCAACTTCATCATACACCTTCCCTAACCTTGTCCACCCCCTTGTGCAGCAAACCTCAGATAATGACTCCGCTTTCCTCCCCTTGTCCCTCCTTCCCATCCACTGAGCTACCAAATCCTGTCAATTCCGCCTTCTCATTTCCACCTCTGGCCCAGATCACTGCTTCCTTACCTCCTGCCACCAGAGTTCTCTGCTCAGAGCACAAATGTCATCATATCAATTTCAAAACCCATGACCTCTGAACTTGTTTCCTGCAATCCCTCCATGCAGTTTGGCGACAGGCCTCAACTGGCAAAGCACCATTCACGGCACCCCTCCCAGCAGGCCCACTGTTTCACAAGAGTCAAGCCAGTATAGTGCCCCTCCCTCACCAAACTGTGGGTTCCTGGAAGATGCTCCTCAGGACTCACTCACCTGTACCCCAGACAGCACAGCACAATGCTAGGCATCTGGGAGACGCGTAACAAACACTGTCTAAAGTTATGAGATACAACTTTCTCACATGTGCTCACATTATTCCAAAGAAGAAAAAGAACTTCCACATACATGTCAACTTCTACATACAAAAGAAAAATCTTAAACCATCTAAATGGCTTTGGGCTCTATTCACCTTCCATGATTGGGTGTGCATGAAGACACAAATATTCTCTTAGTGTTCACACAAAAAAGTTAAACTCTTTCCCTAAATAACATTATAAACAACAAAAAAATCCTGAAAAGCACTTGTTTCTAAAAGCACTGCTTTTCAATGGTTACAAACCAAAGTCATGATTCCCTACCTGCCAACAGAAAAACAGAGCCAGATGAGTCAGACAAGGTTCTGGAAATCTCTTGATTTTATAATTTTCTGATGTCCCAATCGGCTCTCAGAACCATCAAACATTGACCTCAACAAGTTGGTATGACTAAACGCCATGTGGTTAAGTCAGCTGTCCACCAATCCAGTTGATAAGTCAATAAAAACTGATGGCTTTGGCCAGGAGCAATGGTTCATGCCTGTAATCCTAGCACTCTGGCAGGCTGAGGTAGGTGGATTGCTTGAGCTCAGGAGTTCCCCACAGCCAGACCTTGTCTCTAAAAATAGCCAGGTGTGGTAGGCACCAATAGTCCCAGCCACTTGGGAGGCTGAGGCAAGATAATCACTTGAGCCCAAGATTTTGAGGTTGCTGTGAGCTATGATGATGCCACAGCTCTCTACCCATGGCAGCAAAGTGAGACTCTGTCCCCAAAAACAAACAAACAAAAACCTGATGGCTTTGTGGGAGGGAACTGTTCTATCCACTTGATGACACATCCCACCTAGGTCTACTTCAATCTTTAAAGTCAAACCAATTTAAAAAGCAACTTTTCCAAAGTATCTTTTTAAACTGATTATAAAAATGTCATTGAAAAGGAAGCACAGAGCATTTTTCAGTTAATGAAGACAAAAATCTGAAAATGATTCTTTGTAGAAATACACAAGATTAAATCTGCGTTTACCGCCCTTCCTCTCTCTTAAATCAGCATGTTTCAAACATGTCCAAAGCATCCTTGGCTTTTTTCTAGGAGTCAAAACTTTGTCAAAGTTTTCCCATCCACCCTTTAACCTAAAGTTAAGAACTGCTACCTTGGAGATCAAAACTGTCTCTCCTTAAGACAGTAAAGGTAGCACGGTTAATAGTTAAGAGAACTTCTGAGCTGGCACAAATGAAGGGCTTGGCTGACACCTCCTGGGGGTCCACTGACCACTCTCAAGTTCACCCCAAGCTGTGTTACATCTTCATGGAAGAGATCCCTTGATGCTTTTTAAAGGGGACACAGGCAAACCTCAAGTCAGAGGGATGGGGAGAGTTTATACGAATCTTCTCCTTGGCCTTATGAACTCTTTACCTCCAGGGCAACTAGAAAAGGCACAGCAAAACATCGGGTCTCCAGGCCCCCCAGGAGGCCACAGCCAGGGGCCGGTGGCGAGTGGACGGCCTGTGACACTTAAGTTCAGGCGGCCTCTGAGAGACGCTGGAGACCCGCTCCCTCCGAGTGGGAGGGCGACGAGGGGGCGGGGCGCAGACGGCCCCACTCACCTGCGATTCAGGGGCCGGACCCTCACGGCCACCTTGACCGATGCCATTGCTCATCCCGGCCCGGCCCGCGCGGGCTCCCACCAGCCCAGAACCCGGGGCCGCCTGCGACTCTGGCTACTCGGCTCGCGGATCCCGCCTACTTCCCTCTCGCCCCCGCCCCTCTGCTCTGAGCCGGACCTGGAGTTCCGCGGTGCCCCACCTGCCAAGCCGCTGAGCATGCCCAGAGCGGCCCCGGCCTGCGTGATCCGCGCGCCGGGGTTTGACGGAGGCCGCGCGGCGCGGACGAGGCGGGGCTTCGGGGCCTGGGCGGGGCCTCCGGGCCTGGGCACCGCCTCCTGGGGTCACCGAGAGGGGGAGGATAGTGGCCCTGTGGCGTTGGCGAGGGGGTGATTTAAGGGAAGCGGCAACCACCCTCATTTCCCGAAAAACTCCAGAGGAGGGCATGCAGCAAGTTAGGGCCAGAACAAGGACTGTGCTTATACCAGTAACAGTTTTTCAGCTCTTTACAAAGACCTGAGTTTACCCAGGTGTGCATGAGTTAATTTTACAAGCAGGCAAACTGCGGGAACTCCAATAGGTCCAAGTTTATGTTCTGGAGCCGTCAATTCAGGGTACTGAGAAATGAAAATTAAAACATATGTTTTAAATGTAGGCAGGAATGTCATCGTATCAGCTGGGATCAGATTTTATTTATTTGTTTATTTATTCATTTATTCATTTATTTGCAGTTTTTTGCCGGGGCTGGATTTGAACCTGCCACCTCCAGTATATGGGGCCGGCACCCTACTCCTTTGAGCCACAGGCGCGGCCCCTGGGATCAGATTTTTTTTTTTTTTGTAGAGACGGAGTCTCACTTTATCGCCCTTAGTAGCGTACCCTGGCGTCACAGCTCACAGCAACCTCCAACTCCTGGGCTTAGGCGATTCTCCTCCCTCAGCCTCCCGAGCAGCTGGGACTACAGGCGCCCACCACAACGCCCGGCTATTTTTTTGTTGCAGTTCAGCCGGGGCCAGGTTTGAACCCACCACCCTCGGTATATGGGGCTGGCGCCCTACCCCCTGAGCCACAAGTACCGCCCATGGGATCAGATTTTAATTGGACTAGTTTTGCACTTTTGTTATAGCTAAGTATGCTTCAAACATAGTTTAATTATAAGAGAATATCCCTTATCTTTTTTTTTTTTTTTTTTAGAAACAAGAGTCTCACTGTATCACCTTCGGTAGGGTGTCGTGGCATCACACAGCTCAGAGCAACCTCCAGCTCCAAGACCTATAAAATTCTCCTACCTCAGCCTCCCAAGCAGCTGGTACTAGAGGCGCCCGCCACAACGCCCAGCTATTTTTTGTTGCAGTTTGGCAGGGGTCGGATTCCAACCGCCACCCTCAGTATATGGGGCTGGCGTCCTACTCACTGAGCCACAGGTGCCGCCCAATATAAGGCTTAGGTATTCTGGTAGAACTCTCGGATCAGTCCCTTGTTCTATAGAATATAAATTCATTAATTTATGCATGCATTGTTCATACACAGCCAGGAGCCCACCTGTGAGCCACAGGGTTACATACTTTAACCAAGGCATAAACTGTGCCTTCCTCTGCTTAGCACAACCGCCCATCTAGCTCAGCCCCAAACTCCTACCCTTCTGCTTCCAGCCCCAAAGCTGACAGATAATGACTGGCAAGCCTATTAAATGCACTGTCTCACTCTCAAGGTCATATCCGTGACCTGCAGGTCAACCTTGGCCACCTTGTCCCTAAAGGGGCCGCAAAGAGCTGTTCTGCCCCATGCAGGTATTTCACAGGAGCCTAAGGCTCCTGGGAGCTGGCCTCAGGGCCCTCGTTCAAATCAAGGAGTCAGGACAAGGCAGGAGAGAGTGCTCCTCCAGGAAGCCAAGCTTTCACAGCCCGGCGCCATCCAAGCAAGGGGGGCAAGGCTCCTGTTTGTGTGCCCCCACTCCAACTCCGGCTTTGACAATCCTCCTGGCCGCAAAACTGGCTGCCTCCGAGGCTTTTGCCTCACCTGCACATCAGGAACACCACCACCGAACTGGTTAATGCACTAAGTGAGATCATGACTGCTAACAGGTAACCCACTCAGAAGGAGAATCATTATCCCATCACCTTCCTTAGAACCTCAGCGCCAGCCCTGAATCAAAACTACCCCCTTCTTTTCTAGAGCTCTGAAATCCCTGGGTTTCCCCCCTCTATCCGCACGAAGCTGAGTGCGGATTCAACAAGCAGGCGGCGGGAAATCGCAGGGCTCCCAACACGAGAGCCGGCGATCGAGCTGAGCATGCGCAGTCTCGGCGGGTTGGTTTGAGAAGCCGGGTAGAGCCGGAGCTGCGCCCTCGCGGCCCTGGGCGGGGGCGTGGCCCGCCTTATATGGAAGCTGCGTGGGGACAAACTGCGCGCGCAGCCCTTCCGCGCTGAGGGGAGACCGCTACACCTGCGCTGGACTTCCCGGGCCAAGTGGCTGGGCAGAGCCTCGGCGCGCTAGACACTGCCTAAATTCTTAAGGACAACAGAATTAAACCTTTTGGGAGGAGTTCTAGCTAATTCATTAAGGCAATTTTCTGTAGTTAAGAAGTTTTCATTCTTTGAAATTTTTTTGATGTATTTCCAACAACCTACAAGCGTTTAACCCCACCGCCACCGTCCATCTGTAGCATTTGTTTGACTCACAGCAGGGCACCGCAGTCCCACTGACTCTACACCCACACCAGCACTCCTGGAGTTTGAGCTGAAGGCAGTAGCCTTCATCTCGCTGCAGACCTGAATATTTCTACAGGAGAGTGAAAGAGGTTTCTAAAAGGGAAGAGTAATTATAAAATAAGAGGTTTGCTCAAGTCAGTCTGTGATGTGCATACTTGGAGGAGGGTTGAATGCGAATCACCTGGGGGTCTTGTAAAACTGCAGATTCGTCTTTGGCAGGTGTGGGGTGAAGCGTTTCCAGGACGCTGAGGGTCTGTGACCCGCCCCTGGTGGAGCCAAGTGTCTCTAAACAAAGTGTACAGATACACATAGTGCAAAATACTCACAGTGGCTCTAAGTCTGAGTCCCAAGGCCAGTAGACAGAATTCAGAGGTCCGTATCAGTTATGTATGCTGAGCAACAAACGGCCCCAAACTTTGTGGCTCCACATAGACTCTGGTTATTACTTCTCACAATTCTGCATGTTGCCGGCCTGGTCTGGGCGATGTATGTGACTGGTGACTGTTTTCAGTTCGAATGTCGGTAAGTTGATGCCTCTTGTTCTCTTCCATCCTCAAAAAAGTTGGACTAGGTTTCAAAATTCTTGTGGCCCCTTTCCAAGAGAGCCCACAGCCCAAGCCATTGTTGGATGTCACACGACCAAGCCTAGTCAGTGTTGGAGGGGCCACCTCACCAGGAGGGGGCGGGCACTCAAGAGCCACTAAGGAAAGAAATCTTCCATAAGGTCCTTGAACTTGGATGAGAAACAGATTAACGTCTTTAATAGCTTTCAAGTCAAATGTACGTTTTATTAATGTCTAAGACCGACACTGCTAGAAATCACAGATATTTTCACCTTAGAGTTGCTACAGGTCTCTCAAATTGTTCTGACATTCACAACTTTGGAAATATAGTAATCTTGATACTATTGCTACATCTTGCTACTTATTTATTTATTATTGAGTTTGTTAGTTATTTTTGGATCCTGCTACTTAATGTAAGCACAGAGCTGTGAGTGCAGGTGTCTGTTGTCCCAGCTACTCAGAAGGCTCTGGCAGGAGGATCCCTTGAACCTAGGACTCAGAGTCCAGCCTAGGCAACACACACAGAGACCCCTGTGTCTAAAAAAAAAAAAAAAGATAATAATGAGTGACTATATATTATGCTATTGCAAATGTATTTTCTAATATTTTCATGCAGTTCAGTACAATTTATTTTCCTTTTAATCTCATATATTTTACTTTGTGCATTGAAAAATGTTATCCTGAAAATGTTGTTTTCACCAACCAACCAAAAGGGTCCATTGCACAAAAATGTTTGAGAACCTTTGATTTGGACAGTCAAATGGATGAAGGAATTTCCATTTTTCAAAAAGGTTTAATTGTGAATGAAAGAAGAAAAGAAGATTCTGAGACATAGATCAAAACCAAAAACATTTTGGTAGAGTATAAACTGTTACCAAAAAGATTCATGTATGAAGTAGGAAGAAGATTGTTTGGGGGGTTTTGATGTAGTTTATTTTGATCTTCATTTATCGTTGACATTTTTTCTTGATTTTCTTTCTTACTATTCACAAAAAGTTGTGAGTATTGAAACTCCCTGAGTCTTGGCTTCTTCATTTCAAAGTGAAATAGTACTGCAATAAAATGTTCATTCCACCTCAAAATATTTGAATCATCTGGAAATACTATCATTAGAAGAAAAATACCATATCCACATCAGCTCTGCTTTTTTCTTTCTAGCCTCTAAAGAATAAAACTGATTTACTCTCTCACAAATATAACTTTTAAAAATCCTCAATAAACAGCAGACTGCTCACTTCAATTGGGCCTTTAGATACAACTAATATCTCAAAAACCCATCTGTTCTCCTATGTGCTAGAGATACTGGCCAAAGGCATTATATCACGAGGTACACTCAATATCTCCTTATAGTGTTCCTGACACCAAGGGACTTATAAGCTATGTAGTGAGCCAATAAACAAAAACAAGTGTTTGCCTGGTTTTCAAAGAAATGTATGATAGTATCCAAAACAGAAGTCATACATACCAAATCTAAATCCATAACCATTTTCTATGTCATAAAACTTAAAGGTATATTTAGAATCTTCTAAAATACTGAACATTGAAAGCAGAGATCATTCAAAAACTGTACTTTAGGGCCCGAGAGAAAATTTGAGTTCCAAAATAGCAATAAAGATAATCGCAAAAAAAAAACATACTTAGTGATTTTGTAAAGCTTTAGGCAGACAGCCAGGAATTCCAACTTTCTTTTACACTAGAAGTGAATGAAGAAATCACAGCATATTCAAATTAATAGAGACTATCACCTGAAATAATAGTCATTTCATATACTAAGGTTAAAAAGATTGCTTTTAATCTCATGTAACTATACGTGGTCACAAATAGTTCAGAATTGATGGACTTGTAGACTCTATGGTGGAATTTTAACTTCTTAAGAATGAGAAATCACATTTAGTTGAAGAGATAGGGGGAAGTTTCAAAGTTTTTCACTTTGAAGATGGGTTTTGCAGAAAGGGCAGGATTTGAACGCCCAAGATGATGAAGAGGTGACTTCTGAGACAAAAAAAAAAAAAAAAAATACCTTGAACAAATGTTCAGAATTGGGAAACCAAGTTCTGCTCCTGGAATGGTGAGAAACTTTCTTTGTATGAAGCACAGTTTGAGAGGTTTAGAAACAGTTATAAATTCCCCCCTGCCTGTCCTCAGACCCTTCAATGTCTTTTTGAAGCTCCTCTCAAGGAGAAGTGGAATCTCTTTCTGCACTTCTCCAACATGGCCAGCCCTGCAACTTGCTGGGACCCACAGAATGCAGCAGAGCTGACTTCATGTGGTTTCCCAGCCTTCGCGCAACAGGCCCACATGCTTCCTACCTCTGGCCCCAGGAAACCTGCTACTGCCATGTGGAAGGCCCAGGTTTGACCCAGTGAATGAGTGTGTCCCTCTGGAGCCCAGCACTGCGACCAACAGCCAGTCAACCACCAGATGTGTGAGTTGGCCCACCTCAGACCAGCAACCTCTGCCAATTCATCAGCTGATGTCAGATGTCTGAGTGGGGGCGGCCCAGAATGACTGATCCCATCCAGACCAGTAGAACTACTGAGCTGACCTGTAGCTTTATGAACAATAAATGAATGGTTGTCGATTAAGCCTTCCACTTTAGGGTGTATGTGTTATGCTTGCATCCCAATACATCCTGTATTTTTATAATGAAAACTGGCCCTGCTCAAAAGCCTTTGTACATGTAGTGTGGAGCTGCAAGAGTCCTTGTGGTCATTTCCTCTTGACACATGAAGAAATCAAGACGCAGACAGGCCACAAGACGTGGACACTGTTAGCGTGAGAACTTAGGTGTTCATGGCAGGTTAGGTAAAGAATTCGTACACAGTGATCAGAATGGATAGAGTACAAAGTTTATTTTCCTGAGAAAGAAAAAAAACAAGGAAGTGCAATCCAGAGGAAAAGAGAGAAAGAGAAAATGAGTAGCCGTGCCATGCGGAGAAAGGAGTGAAAATGCCAGGCAGTTGAGGAAAATTAGCTGGTATTATAAAAGGTAAAAATGGCTTTTTTTTCTTTCTGCATCAGCAGACAGATAACAGAAGCAGCCATGGAACAGTGGTGTTTGCCTTTTCTATTTATTTTCCTTTTATCTGGGAAGCCAGCATGTCTGAGTCCTTGAAAGGTATTTCTAGCAGAAACTGAGCAGAGAATTGGAGCGGGGAGCTCATACCCTCACTGTCTTCTCAGGGCTCTCCAAGGCTAAGGAAACAAAGTCCTAAAGCAAACACATGACGCCACAGGTGTTTTAATTAAACAAAACAAAGAGGGTGATTGTGAGTTTTCTCTTCCAAGGGGCAACAATGTTTTACGAGTTCATTTCTCTTACTTTCTGCTTCCCCATCAGCTTGGTTATTAGTAAAGCACCTTTCAGATACCACTTTCCTTATCCCTCTGTGGAACTTAAATCAATGAAGCAGACTCAGAGGATATGGATGCTCTCTAAACCCATTATCTGCATCCCATCTCTAAATATTTACCATACCTGTACTGTACATCCAGCAATCCACCAAGAATGCTTACTCCCCTCCTTCTCCCCTCCACCCAGTGCTACCTGCCCTGGTCTTCCTCCACTACAGGAGGTAGTGATCATGCCCTCCTCCAGATGCAATGTAACGAGGTTGGCACCATTCACTGTGATTCACTGAAGAATTTTAAAACTAGTTTTCTGTGTCTCTTTTCCAATAAGCTTACAAATCCTTCAAGGGTAAAGAGTGGGCCTTATAGTTCTCAGTACTGCCAGCAGTCCCAGCTTGGTAAAAATTTAACTTGATGATTAGCAAGACTAGTGAACTCATTATACTGTTCTGTTTTGGTAGGTGGCCAGTATATAAATATGAATTCTTACATGGTGGTTTTTCTGGCCTATTTTGTTCCTTTGTGTTTCTTTAACCAGGCCATAACATAAAGGTTATGCCATTTGTTACTGTCAAACTTAATTAAGCCCATTATAATTCGTTAACCCCTGTGCTTGCTTTGTAATTAACATTGATTAACACAAATGAGCACAAAGTAGGCCATCGGCACTTTCCAGAAGTGCTGATTACAATTATATCGGTAGTTCAATCCAGCGGGGAAGATGGCAGGACAGCAATTTGCACTCTCTCTGCATAAGGAGACAAATGCCACAGTGCAAAACTAAACCAGAAACAAAATATTTCATTCCTCCACTTCACCGGATTATTCCCTCACCCTGTTAACCCACTCCGTGACTGTTCAAACCTCGGGTAAGATTACTGAAGGCACAGTTTCAAGTAACCTTGCATTCCTGGGACAAAGGAGGGAAGAGCTTCAAAGCTGACACACAGATGGCGGCGTGTCCAGTCACAGCAAAGCAGCCCCGGAGGCTCATGATGGACAACTCCAGGCCGGAGAGCTCATTTATCAATCTGGGATAAAGTCTAGGGTTTGGTGACAGCAGGCTGAACTGTAAAAGATGCTCAACAATGGGTTCCCCAGAGGCAGGGACTCTGAAAAGCTTCGAGTAACTAACAACCTGGAAATGAACTCTATCTTCCTGCTCATGACCCCCTACCCAATTCCTATACTCCTGCTCGCGTTTAAGTTCTCTTTCCCATGGCCTCAGCGGTCAGTCAGGGAGGTGTTCCTGTGTCCATATCAAAGGGAGGCCACCCTGCTTTCCTAGGAATACAGTAGATTGCCAGGAAGGGATTGCCATGCATTTGGACTTTTGAGTATTTCTAGGAATAAAGCTGAGATGCCTAGGAGTTTCAGCAGGTTTTTTTGTTCTATAAAATAAATAAGTGGGCCTCTGCCCCACTGCACTCCAGGGAAGGATTAACAGGATTGATATCATCCAAATCAATTGGCCCTGCGCAGATGACTTGATAATGAGGCCATGGAGTTCTTACGGTTCACTGTTATTGCCCCAGAAAGTACATGACGGAAATCGTTCAAACGCTCAAAAAGGAGAGTTAGTACGAAACAAGATGTTTCAGAGTCATTGCCAAGAGATTTGTAATGTTCCTGGAGGTCCCTGAGATACTAAGATTTCTGTATACATATGTGACTCAGAGAGAAGAAGTATGCCAAATGAAAAAATAGGGAGAAGTTTGCAGGTCATACAGCTCTCAAATATGGAAGCTAGGCTCTGAACCCAGATATCTGCATCCTCTGTGCTCAGGCCTCCTCCGTTAGCCCGTCCTCTTCAGCAGAGATATGTTGGAGAAATTGCTAGAAATGGAAAAGGAGCTTTCAGGAGCAGAACTAAATAAAGAAATAGAAAAAAACCACATTGATAAAAGGACCAGTCTTAACCAAGACTATGACATTGGTGATATTTGTCTCTGGTGGCCCTGGTCTACCTACCTGCCATTATATTATCAAGCACCATATTAAGAGTCTCATATCAATCCAAACTGCACTGTCGAGATTCATTTAATCCTCTCTATGCCACCATCCTGCTCCTTCTCTCTGTTTTTCTCTCTCATACAAACATACGTAGGCACACATTCACTCTCTCTTTTTTCTTGGTTATAAGATAGGAGCATTTTTTCCTCTTCAGTTATTTCTAAAATTAAGATACAAAATTCATTCAGTGGAATGCATATTATATACAAATATTAAATGTACAACTGGATGAAATATTTCACATGTATATGTATACCCTTGTAAACCCCACCCAGATGAGATTCAGAGCCTTTCCACCAACCTAGAAACCTCCCCGAAGGTACAGATGTCTTATTTTAAAATCAGGTGCATTAAGGCATTGTTTTCATACCGTTGCGTTCAGAATTTTTTATGCACAGTTCTATGAGTTCTGACAAATGTAGTAGTACTATGCATAGCTACTAATATAATCAAGATACAGAATGGTGCCACCACTCCCCAAATTTCCCTCTGCTCCTTTGTAGGAAACCTCTTGCCCTGTCTCCAACCCTTAACAACCACCACTCCGCTTTCTGTTCATTCAGTTAGCTTTTCTAGAATATCACATAAATGGAATCATATAGTATTTGGTCTTTGGAGTCCGATTTCTTCCACTCAGCCCAGTACATTGGAGAGTCGTCCATGTGGTTTGGTATACAGATAGTTCCTTTTCATTACTGAATGATATTTAATTTCCCCCCACACTGTACATTCATTCACCAGTTAAAAGGCATTTGGATGTTCCCGATTTTGGCAATTATGAATAAAGATACTATAATCATTCACATGCAAGGTTTTGTATGAACCTAAGCTCTCTTTTGGGTAAACACCTAAGAAGTAGGATTTTTCCTAGTCTGCTCTCAATGCATATTTAACTTTATTTGCAAATAAGAACAAAGCAAGTCCATTCCCTAGAGTGTGTGCACCATTTTGCATTTCCACCAGCAACATCTGAGAGTTTTAGTTGTTCCATATTCTCACCGGTACTTAGCATTCCTGAGTTTTTAAGAAAGCTATTTTCCTAGGTATATGGCACAGATTTTTGAAAATAAACAACATTTTCACAGAGTTTATGGTTGTCTTCAGAGAAGACTTAAAATCGATCTCGGACATCTAACTGTTAATACTAATTAGGCAGTTCATTAACATTTGGTAATGTTCCTAACTGGAGTTACTTTTATATTCAGTCCAGCTTTGATTATTGTCTGTATCTCAAACAGCATAGATGCCAATTTCCTTAACACACTGGCTAAAGGCAAAACTCCTGATTCTTGCCGTCTGCTGTCGTACAGCATTTGCGTAAGAGTTATTGCTCTCTGCATTTCTTTCTGGCATCTTTAAAACATCCAACAACCTTCATCTAAGGACCCTTATTTAAGTGGGTTTTCAGTGCCTGGAAAATGAAACATCCCTCCAGTTTCTCCTTTCAAGAATATATCAGTTAAAAAGTGTTCTAGACTGGAGAAGGGAAAAACACGTCATTGCAGTAAACAGACTCACACTCAGCATTTTGCTAGAAAATTCAACCACTTGCCTGCTCAGCTCTCAATACACACACAGCCCTACGCTGCAATTTTGTAGAAGTAACCTCTGCTGATTTTCCTGTCTCTGGCAGAACCACGTGCAGTCAGAACCTGGTCCTCTCAGATTTCTAGCACATATTCCTCCTGGCCTGTTGCTTCTTTCTGGATGTCCTTGCTAATACTTTCTTCATTTGCATCCGTCCGTCCCACCTGCTGGTGCCATTGGTGTGCTGTTAGCATTAGAGGGATACGTGGGGGCCTTTTTCATGTTACGTGTCCCTTTCTCTCCCCCCCACCCCGCCCTTGATCCATCTTTCTGCCTTTCTGTCTCTTCCACAAACAGATGAACATAATGTACAGCTCAGCATCTTTTTATGTTTTGAATTAATCATTTATTCTAAACAGATAATACATGCACAAAGAACAAACTTGAAGGTGCCAAAGGGCACAGTGCTAGAACTCCATTGCCTCCCCGACCCACCCCCGGCTCTCAGTTCCTTTGCTCAGAGGTAATTCCTATCACCAGTGTCACCACCCTTCCAGAAAGAGGTATTCTGTATACTTACAAACATACAACCACAGTAGTTTTATTCTTTGCACAAATGGTAACAAACAATAACACCTTTCTGGAACTTGCTTGTTTTTTAACATAAAATGCCATGATTTGCCATGCGGAATGCACACCCTGTGTAGAATGTGCATCTATGTTTTTTGCCCAAACTTTAAGGGAAAAAAATCTTTTGTTTTATGTTTTTAATTCAAATCTTCACTTGTTCATATTTACGTAATTGCTTTTTGTATTATAAAGGAATTTTAGTATTTATTTTTTAACATTTTATGACATACTTTTAACACATAAGCATAAATAGAAGAACTTAAAACGGTTAGATAAATACAAAATTAGTACTTCCCATGTATAATGCACAACCTTATTTTTCCCTCAAAAACTTGGACAAAAAGTGCACATTATACATAGCAAAATACAATCAATATCTCAGAAAGCATTTCATATTAATATTCCTGAGTATACTATTAATATACCTCAGCAGATGTGACTCAATCTTTTTAATGTTTGTATAATCTTTAATGTTGTGTATATAGTATGCTTTGTTTTACCAAAAACTTTTTTAAAAGTCTGAAATAATGACTTAGTGACTTGAACAATATATGTTTATTTCACATCAAAGACGAGCAGAGTTAGGGGTCTCAGGGCTGGTATAGGCAGCCACGTCTTGGAGACTGAAGTTCGCCCGTCCCATGGCTCCTTCACTCTCGGCATGTGGGTTTCTCTTTGTGCCTGAATACGGCTACTTAAGCTCCAGCCTTCATATCTGTGCTGTAGCCTAAAGAAAGACCAATACGTTCCCTCTCAAAAAGAACACTTCCCAGCTTTCAGTTACATCTCATCTTCAAAACACAAAAGGAAGGATAAGAATTATAGTCATAACCCAAGATTGGGGGTTCTCTTAAGAAAGAAGAATTCATCCTTCCCTGGAACTGTTGCTGGTCTTTTGATCTCACACACAATGTGACTATCCGTAGACTGTGCTATTACACTGTGTGGGGAGATCAGCTACATATCTAGCTGACGTAGACTATGCGACATGTGCTATTTCACACTGCGTGGGGAGGGCTGCAGAATTTCTGGGGTATAAAGTGTGTGCATTTCAATTTTCATGGATATCACCAATTGTGTCCACTGAGAAGGTACCAGTTCACCCCCTTACCAATCTTCTATGGGAGTGACTTTTTCCCCACACCCTCAATAGTCCTGAGTGTGTTCACACTTTCTTTCTATCGTTATCAATATGAAAGCTAAAACATGGCATCCCCAAATGTCTTAACTGGGCTTAATAGGACTTTCTCCCATTTTTTAGTATAGTTGAATACTTTTTCAAATGCCTGGGAATCACTTATTTCCTCATCTCTGAGCTGTTCCCGTCATTTGTTCGTTTGTTCACTGGATCATTTTCTTATGACTCTGTAGGAATTATTTATAAATTAGGGAAGGAGCCTTCTGGCGGTGTCTGTTATAAACATGCCCTCCCATAGTTTGGGCTGTTGAGTGTGTTCTTATTTCCATGTAGATTTCTGGGTTTATTTTTAGGAAGTAAGCCTTTATTTCCGTGTTTAACAGGTAAAGCTTGCTGAGTCTGTTGCTTTTTAGTGATTAGTCAGAAGAGCAAATCCCATCTCTTCCTCCAACTCCTCCGACTCATCCTTTGCTTCAGTCTTGATTGGGACTGGGGCTGGGCTGCAGGAGAAGCAGTGGCCATGGGGGCAGTGGCCACCAGGGTAGAGGGACCAGTCAAGAAGGCTTGAGCTTTTCAAAAAGGTGGGAAGGTGGGATCGTTCCCTACTGAAAAAGCCACGTTCTGCTTGTACTGTTGAATAGTAGAATGGGATACTGATGCAACAGGAAGATAAGCTATTGGCAGACATATGGTGGCAACATGGTGGATGCCTTTCAGGAAGCGAGAATGCAGAGTTTCTTCCATGACATCAAGCACTTGGGGTTGCAGAAGCTGCTTTGTCAAACACCTTCTGGGTGACCCGTCCAAGGGACAAGAAGGGTGACATGGCAGCATGTTCAACTGTACAGTTTCTCCAGCTCTTTCTTTCTTTCTCTCTTTCTCTAGTCTTAATCAGCTGCACATCACTCAGAATTTTGATAGTGATTTTTTTATGTAGTTGAATATGTCCCTTTTTAAAAATCACTTCTGACTTTTGTAATACTCTTAAGAAGGCACTTCCCAAGCCAACATTATACTATAAATTCTCTCTTGGTTTTCTCTTTGATAGAAATAATATGAAGAGGCTCCCACCTGATTTATTTAAACATGATTTCTGGTTATCAGGGCTCCACTGAATCATCCATCTTCCCCCACTGATGTGATATTTTGGCTGCATCTTTTTTTTTTTTTTTTGAGACAGAGCCTCAAGCTGTCACCCTGGATAGAGTGCCATGGCATCCCAGTTCACAGCAACCTCCAACTCCTGGGCTCAAGCGAGTCTCTTGCCTCTGCCTCCCAAGTAGCTGGGACTATAGCCACAATGCCCGGCCATTTTTTGGTTGCAGCTGTCATTGTTGTTTGGCGGGCCTGGGCTGGATTCGAACCCACCAGCTCAGGTGTATGTGGCTGGCGCCTTAACCCGCTGAGCCACAGGCGCCGAGACTTGGCTGCATCTTAAAAAGAAGACAGCTGTTCTTTTTCATTTCAAATGAGTATACCTTAATTACAATTTCTACTTGATATATCCTGGACTGTCATTTCATAATACTTTGGAGTTGCACATTGTAGTGTATCCAATTTGCCAATGAGAAGAGTTAAAAACTGAGACATCTAAGCCTTCAGACGCACCTGGTCACAGCCTAGATCCTGAACCATGGAACGCTAAACGTCGGGGGAGATGTTTGAAAAGGAATTCAGCCTTTGGAGGTTGTCATGGGTTGAATTGTCCCTGCTGCCTTCAAATTCATATATTAAATTCTTAACTTCTAGTACCTCAAAATGTGACTGCATTTAGAGATAGAAACTTCAAGGGTGTAATGAAGCTAAAATGAGGTCAGGAGGGTGGGCTAATTCAGCGTGACTAGGGCACTTATGAGAAGTCAGGAGACAGACATGCCCGGTGGGAAGCCTGAGTGCAGGCACAGAGAGAAGACAGTGATCAGCAAGTCAAGCAGCTCGGACGAAACCAGTCTGGCCAACACCTTAATCTCGGACCTCTAGCCTCCAAGACTGTGGGAAAATAAATTTTGATTGTTCAAACCACCCAATCTGTGGGACTTTGTTATGGCTGCCCTAGCTAACTGATACAGGTGCACAGACCGCTGAGTCAATGGGAGGCCTTTGGCTGCAGGTCTTAGGAATCTGGTTAGGACTAGTGTTCTGGATTATGTCCGCTGGGCTCCGCTGGGGAGGTCTGAGTGCAACAGGTGTGTCGGGAGTGCGTCCAGGAGCAGCACCTGCAAGGGGTGAAGGCAGCCAGGAGAGGGAGAGATGGAACTATGGTAGAGAGTAAAACCTCTGTATGGTGACCACCCAAGGGACAGCAACAAGCTGGGCAACATGTGGAGGGGGTCAACATAAGGAACTAGCCCCTCGGTACTGATACACACATGAGGTGCCTATCTTGTCTAGGAAAATAAGGTCACCCTAAGGAGGTGGTCAGTGCAGGGAGGGGGTCACCATGGAGGTTCTACTGCAGTTGCAACAGGGGCCTCAGTTGATGCTGGTGAAGCTCTGGAGTTGGGCAAGGGAGTAGACCTTTGTCCCTGGCAGGCTGCCCCTTGGAAGAGGACCTCAACCTAACTAAGGAAGCTCCCTGTGGCTGAGGGCAGGTGTCAGGAGCCATCAGCAGCCAGTGCTGCTGGCAGCAGGAGAGTGAGTGTTCTGGTCACAGAGCAGGGTCTGAGTGTGCAGCCTGCAGCCCCCACACCACCTAAGCAGAGGGCATTTTACCGGAAGAATACAGGGAAGCTCACGTCACAGAAGGACGACCTGAAGGGTGAGGCCTCTGGAAGGACATGGCTCAGAGCAGCCATGGGGTTTGGAAGTCAGGAACAACCGCTGGAATGAATCAGCTCCAGCCTTTAGTTACGCCATCTCTCTCAAGATACAGATTCCCAGGAGAAAGAGTCTACTGGGCTTGGCTTTGGTCCCCTACTTGCTGTTTGGACAAAGGATGGCCTGCCCTTGAAGGACAGTCCCTGGAAGTCTGCACATGACAGGAGAAGGGTGGTTCCCAAAAGGCAGATTATACTGGTATCACTGGAAAAAAGAGGATGGGTACTGGGCAGGCAAAAACAGCACTTCCCATTGAACCCATGTCCATGGAAATCTTATTTTGGGTGTCCTTAAGCAAGCAGCTTGAACTTGTAGAACTTAGGTGCTTCATCTGTAGAATGGAAGTAACATCCACTTTAGTGACGTGGCGATGAGGTGCACACTCCCCACACCCCTCTCTGAGACCAGGGGACTCACTCTCCCTCTGCCAGCTGCCTGGCTGCCTCTGGCTCACAGCTGCGTCCCTCTCCACACCTCCCCTCAGCCATGACCATCTTCTTTTACTAAGTTGAGATCTTCTTCTCGGGGTCTGACTTTTCAGGCTTATAGGATACGTCACTGTTTACCTACATGTAAGTGCATGCATCTGCCTGTGTGTGCACACATACTTGTCATGCTTGTATGTGTTTGTGGACACGCACACGCACGTGACATACAGATGTATGTGATTCCCATCTAATGGAGCTGCCACTTACTCTTATCCACGTCTCCCAGGACCTCGTTAAATTATCTTCCCTCATTTGATCTTTACGAGCCATGCATCCCTCACCTCTGCCCTGAGAACGGAGGAGGAGGATTTCCTTTGAGGGTGCTAATCCCCCCGCTCTAGAGCTGGAAAAGACTCTCTGAGATTCCCTTTCTCGTGGTAGAACTGTGGAGGTGCAAAGTTTCACAATTCTAAAATCCTCCCATTGGATTTGGGGTGTGTGTGTGTGATTTTGCATATAGAAGAATAAATACATAATAGTCAGGAGTGGAACAAGAAAACCAAAAGCTGAGTTTTCCCGATACGGCCTTTGCCCCCTGGGATGTGTAAGCGCAGAGCCGTCTTGAGTCTTCTCAGCACCAGACGGAGGAGGTTAGAGGCAACATGAGCCAGAACAACGAAGCCTGCTGGATAAATGCCAGATGCCAGTGAGGTTCCAGAGGGGAGGACACAGTCCCGGTTCTTTCTTCGCTGGTTACAGAGAAAGACATTTATCCTGAGACCAGGCAGAAATGAAATGTGTGTGTGTGGCGGGGAGGGTTGGGTGGGGTGCTAAAGAAAGAGTGGGGCAGAGAGAGGGGGTTTGCATTTTCTCCCATACATGTATCTTCAAAAAGAGATCTCATTCTGGCAAGCGTCAACTTCACTCCCAAACACGGCCTCCGAGAGAGATGGCTTCTATGGACACTTCTCAGCTTGCAAATATTTCCTCTCTGAGGTCACACGAATAGCTGATCCATCCATCTCACGGAAATAAGTGCCATCAGGGAGGTCTTCTTGTAGCTGTCAGAGGTTATGAGCAGTGTAGATAGAGTGGGCTAATGACATCGCAACGTGATTGAAAGGGTCTAGGATGTGAGTTCCTATTTGGTTCAGACAAAATAAAACCATTATCTGTGCTTCATCTTTTTTAAAGAGATTGTTTCCTGAGCTCTTTCGTGCTTGCAGCCTGTTGCGGCACTGGGAAACAATATTAGCCTGTCACAATTATAGATGAGTTCAGCACCACAGTCACCCTCCAATCTCCTTGAACTCTTTCCAGAAGAAATGACTTTTCGGGGTCTATCTTATCCCTGGGTATGGTGCCTTTCAGAACAGATGTGGCTGCAGTCATTCATTTAGCTGTAGAGAGACATCTGCCAGCACAGACCTGGCTCACTGGGGAATTTGCAGGGAACCACCTAGGAGAAACCGAGAATCCATTAGCTCACGGATCAGCAGAAATGGGACAAGCAGATGTGTGGATGTGGTGGGTGGAGGTGTTTACTAGAATGGGTTCTGGATATACTCAATGTGGAAGGGGTTAGTTTTTCCCAGTGCCCTCCATATCTGTCACTAAGGCATGCCTGGGTCAGTGGGCTCGCTCAGCGAGGATGGCAGGAGGGTTCTCAGGTTCTCCCTCACACACCTTCATCCTCGCTAACCCAGGAAGTTATGTCACTCTGTCCTGGTCCCCCAATCCCACTTACTCAACCACAGCCTGTCACCAGACCTACTATCTGATTTTCAGGTGTCAGATCACTAGCTCTACACTACGGGGTCTTCCAGCCCAGGTATTTTCCAAGCAGCAGACTTCAACTCAGTCTCTCCACAAGGAGCAGAAGAAAATCCGGTGGCCCAGAATCAAATCAAATCAAATTAATTAGTTTCCATATGTGAGTGCCCCAAGTGATAATCAACATCAACTTATCCATTGGTGGGGTTTAAAACAACTGTAGCAAAATGTAACATAAAGTGCATCGTTTTAAGTATGCAGTTCAGGAGCATTAAGTACATTCACATTATTGTACATCATACATCTCCAGAACTTTTTCATCACCCCAGAGTGAAAATCTGTACCCATTAAACACGAACTCTCCATTCTCTGCTCTCTGTTCTTGGTGATGGCCATTCTACTTTCTGTCTCTATGAATCTGACTATTCGACATACCTCAAACAAGGGCAATCACGCAATATTTGTCTTTTTGCTTATTTCACTTAGCATAACGTCTTCAAAGTTCATCCAGGTTGTGGCATAAATCAGGACATCATTTCTTTTTAGTTCTAAATAATGTTCCATTGTGTGTGTAGAATACATTCTGTGTATCAGCTGTAGTTCTAATGTGAACCAAGTGTTTGAGGATATGTGAATGTAAGGGGTGTATAGAAGAATGGGTATCCAGAAGGGAGAAAGGAGAATGAGGAATACAGAGAAAAAAAGAAAACACATCAGGGACCTTCTAGTGGACTACTGACATTAGCATGATGATGATAATAGAACTGATGGGCTCGGCGCCTGTGGCTCAACGGGCTAAGGTGCCAGCCATGTACACCTGAGCTGGCGGGTTTGAATCCAGCCTGGGCCCGCCAAACAACAATGACGGCTGCAACCAAAAAATGGCCGGGCGTTGTGGCGGGCCCCTGTAGTCCCAGCGACTTGGGAGGTGGAGGCAGGAGAC
>CAUYRH010118598.1:0-34204 GCA_963574655.1 Perodicticus potto
CGCCTGGTTCCTTCCTGCAGTGATCAAGACCAGGGCCATAGGGGCTACCACAGCTGATTTTAGCAATGAGTCAAACTCACTAACTACTATGTTGTATAATGAAAAATTGCCCTATTTTAAAACAAAAGCACATTTATAAAAAATGAGTTTTTGAAATCTAATTTTTTAGATTAGATTTTAGATATCAGAGAGTGAGGTTTTGAAGTCACATGTGGTTTTACTTTACATAGTAACCTATTTTGCAGACTCTAGCCTGCTTGCACGTACTCACACGCAAGCACACAAATGTAACCAGAACACTTTCCTCCCCTTTCCTTGCTTATTGAATTTGATTCCCGGATTTTGTTGACTTTTCCCTGAATTTCACTGTTTTGTAGACAAAGCCACTTGGAACTTCTTGCTTCTGAGATGGAGGGTATTTCTCAGAAACATGAAAACTGTAAAAACTTGAGGATGACAAGAATAGAAAGTGCCGAGGGATCTCAGAAGCGTGGACAGGTAAAGTCACCTCTGAATTTCTGCATGTCCATGGTCCACCAGAACACAGGTGGACCTGTCCCCGTTCTGAGCTGCTGGAAGAGGTGGGGCTGATGCTGGGCTGAGCTTTGGGCTGAGCCCACAGGGTGGGAGTAAAGGCATTTGTCTGATATGTATGACAGTCCCAAGAATGACTGTGAGCCATGTTGCCTTACACGCTGGTGGTGATCTGTGTATCTTCTGACCTTCCCTTAGGCTGAAGGGGTGGGGAGTCCCCAGAGTAGACCGTACATAGGAAACAAATGAAATCATGCCTTGAGAAACAGCAAAATGCAAAAGTGTTGGATATCGTGTTTTATAGTAAGAAACATATACGGTGGTTTTCATCCCTGGTTCATGATCAGAGCTCCTAATCCCTTGATAGGGAGTGATAGAATTCCCGAGCGATAGAAGGATTTTTTATTCTAACGAGGTGACTCTTTTTGGGTTCTTAGATGAGAGCTGGTTGTCAGAAAGACTCAGCTATGATCACAAGCTGGGAGCTTTTAGCCCCAACCCCCATCCTCTTGGGGCGGGGAGAGAAACAGAAGATTGAGTTAAAAATAATTGATCATGCCACTTGTAGTTTTTCAAAATTTCTACCCTCTATTGCCTTTTTGTATGTGACTTTTACATACACTTGTGCCTCAAGTATTCTCTCTTATCTCCCTTTACTTGGGCTAATTCTAACACAGCCTTCAGATCTCAACTTTCATTCATTTATTCACTCGTTCCCACTATGCTGGGAAGGTCCCCATGCTTGGTTTAATTCTCCACTGCCACCATCTTGAAATCCTTAGCAGTTTTTGAACCAGGACCCCTTCCTTTTTATTCTGCACTGGGCTGTATACATACCCCATCCTGCTGGTTTTCTGCCAGGCACCACTCCACTGGCGTTGGGGCTTCAGTGAGGACAAAGAAGGTGGCACTCTGCTAGTGCAAGAGGTAGCCATCGATCAAATAACCAGAGAAGGAATGTAAAATTACAGCTGGATAAAATGCTCCAAAGGAGAGCTATCACATGGGAATTTGGTTTAGTCAAGGAAGTCAGGGGATCCTTTTCTGAGGAAATCGGTGTTTACTTGAGTCTGAAAGGGTGAAAAGTGAACCAGGCTTTCTAAGCACCGCCCCACCCCCCATCCCGGCATACATTGGTTTAGCTCATGTTCTATTTTCTCATTGCAACCTGAACTTCTCTTTTTTATAATGTTTATAAATATTGTAATTAATTGTATACTGGTCAACTTTCTGGAGATGCCATAAGCCCACAGGGTGTCTCCCCTTTTCACCATTTTATCCTCCATGGCACTGTGCCTGATACTTAGTGAGAAGTTAAGTAAAAATTTTAAATGAAAAGATCGTTGAATTTTTTAGTGTCATCTTTGCATGCATAATGAACTTTCCCCCCACATATAATTCAGTAGCTTGCATTTTATGTGATTTTTACATTTTTTTGTAGAAACCATGTCTTGCTATGTTGCCTAGGCTAATCTCAATCTCCTAGCCTCAAGCAATTCCTCCTCCTCGGCCTCCTAACAGCACTGGGATTAGGCATAGGCAAGTGTGTCCAGCTAGTATCCCTTATTTTAATAGATAGTAGCACTATGACGATGTTTCCCTTTTTTTCATTTTTTACAAACTTTATAAAATGGCTAAATCAAGGGCTTTGAAAAATTATCTGGATGTTTATATTCAAGAATAAATCTGAGGGGAAAGAGATTAGAGGTAAAGAGATTATATTAGGAGATAATAGGTGTCAAGTGGAGGAAGGTTGGAATTAATAGTATTTATTTACTTATCTAGCAAGATTTATTAGGGA
The DNA here is from genome assembly GCA_963574655.1 of Perodicticus potto. Taxonomy (NCBI): domain Eukaryota; kingdom Metazoa; phylum Chordata; class Mammalia; order Primates; family Lorisidae; genus Perodicticus; species Perodicticus potto. The sequence continues at coordinate 2,336 of CAUYRH010118598.1, forward strand.
CATACTATAAATCAAGTACTGTATTAGACATTGGCAAAAACATAATAATTAAAAAAGAAAAAAAAACCCCAAATTGATCATGCCTATCTGATTTTTATATATTTTATAGGATTTTTATAAAAATTCCAGAACCTGGCTTGGTGCCTGTGGCTCAACGGGCTAAGGCGCCAGCCACGTACACCTGAGCTGGCGGGTTCGAATCCAGCCTGGGCCCGCCAAGCAACAATGATGGCTGCAACCAAAAAATGGCCGGGCATTGTGGCGGGCGCCTGTAATCCCAGCTACTTGGGAGGCAGAGGCAGGAGACTCGCTTGAGCCCAGGAATTGGAGGTTGCTGTGAGCAGTGATGCCACAGCACTCTATCCAGGGTGACAGCTTGAGGCTCTGTCTCAAAAAAAAAAAAAAAAAAAAAGAACTTGTCTTCAATTCTTTGGGGTATATATCCAGAAGCAGAATTGCTGGATCATATGGTAATTCTATTTTTTATATTTTGAGGAAGCACCTTCCTGTTTCCACAGTAGTTGTACCATTTTACATTCCCACCAACATGGCACACGAGTTCTAATTTCTCCATATCTTTACCAATACTTGTTATTTCCTTTTTTTTTTGATAGTAGCTGTCCTAATGGGTATGAGATTGTATCTCACTATAGTTTTGATGTGCATTTTCCTAATGATCAGGGATTTTGAGCACTTTTCTATGTGCTTATTGACCAACCATTTGTATACATGTCTATCTCCTATGGAGAAATGTTAATTCAACTCCTTTATCCATTTCTTAATCAGGTTATTTTTGTGGTGAGTTTTAGAAGTTATTTATATATTCTGGATTTAATCCTTTATCAGATATATAATTTGTAAATATTTTCTCCAATTCTGTGGATTGCCGTCTTAGTGTATTGATAGTCTCTTTCTTTTTCCTTTTTTTGTAGAAGCAGGGACTCACTATGTTGCCCCGGTTGCTCAAACTCCTGGCTTCAAGTGATACCCTTGCCTCAGCCTTCCAAAGTGCTGGCATTACAGGTGTGAGTCACTGTGCCCAGCCTATTGATAGTCTCTTGAAGCACGTTTGTTACTTTCCATAAAGTCAACTTTATCTAATTTTTTGGTTCTTTCTTATGCCAATATCTAGGAAATCACTTCCAAATCAAACGTCACGAAGCTTTTGCCCTATGTCATAGATTGATATTAAGTTAACTTTTGTATACGGTGTTTGGCAAGTGTCAAACTTAATTCTTTTTCATGTGGATATCCAGTTTACCCACAGTATTTGGTAAAAAGTTCATCATTTCACCATTGGATGGTCTTGACACCCTTTAAAAATATTTTGATCACATATGTGAGGGTTTATTTGTGGACTTTCTGTCTTTATACCAGTACCACCTTGTTTTGACTGCTATGGCTTTGGAGTAGTAAGTTTTGAAATTAGGAAATGTGAGTGCTAAAGCTTGTTCTTCTTTATCAGGATTATTTTGGCTATTCAGGATCCCTTGAGAATCTATATGAAATTTTTTTTTAGAGACAGTTTTGCTTTGTTGCTCTTAGTAGAGTGCCGTGGCGTCACAGCTCACAGCAACCTCCAACTCCTAGGCTTAGGCAATTCTCTTGCCTCAGCCTCCCGAGTAGCTGGGGCTACAGGTGCCTGCCACAATGCCCGGCTATTTTTTGTTGAAGTTTGGCTGGGAACGGGTTTGAACCCGCCACCCTCAGTATATGGGGCTGGTGCCCTACTCACTGAGCCACAGGCGCCGCCCAAGAATCCATATGAATTTTAAGATGGGTTTTTTTTTCTATTTCAGCAAAAAAAATTGGGATTTTTGAGAGGAACTGCATTAAATTTGCAGATCACTTTGGACAGTGCTGTCATCTTAGTATTAAATTTTTAAATCCATGAACATGGGACCTATTTCCATTCTTTTCTTTTTTTTTTTTTTTTTTTTTTGCAGTTTTTGGCCGGGGCCGGGTTTGAACCTGCCACCTCCAGTATATGGGGCCGACGCCCTACTCCTTGAACCACAGGTGCCACCCCTGTTTCCATTCTTAATCTCTTCTTTAATTTCTTTCAGAAATTTTTGTAGTTTTCACTGTACAAGTCTTGCACCTCCTTGGTTAATTCCTAAATATTTTATTCTTTTTGATGCTATTGTAAATGGAATTGTTTTCTTAATTTCTTTGTAGATTGGTCATTGTTAATATACAAAAACATGCGGCAGTGCCTGTGGCTCAAAGGAGTAGGGCACTGGCCCTTATATACTAGAGGTAGCAGGTTCAAACCCAGCCCTGGCCAAATAAATAAATAAATAAATAAAAAACTGCAAAAACACAAATAATTTTTTTTTTTTTGAGACAGAGCCTTAAACTGTTACCCTGGATAGAGTGCTATGGCATCACAGCTCACAGCAACCTCCAGCTCCTGGGCTTAAGTGATTCTCTTGCCTCGGCCTCCCAAGGAGCTGGGACTACAGGCACTTGCCACAACGCCCAGCTATTTTTTGGTTGTAGTTGTCATTGTTTGGCAGGCCTGGGCTGAATTTGAATCCACCAGATCTGGTGTATGTGGCTGGCGCCTTAGCCGCTTGAGCTACAGGTGCTGAGCCAACACAACTAATTTTTGTGTGTTAACTTTGTATCTTGTTACTTTGATGAATTTATGTGTTTTAAAAGACATTTTGTGGAATCCTTAGGATCACAGCATTTAGATTAAGAAGACCTCATCAGCAGATAATTTACCTCTTCTTTTCCAATTTTGATACCTTTTATTTCTCATTCTTGCCTAATTGCTCTGGCTAGGACTTCCAGGAATATGTTCAAAACAAGTGGCAAAATTGGGCATCCTTGTCTTGTTTCCTAACCTTAGAGGAAAAGCAGTCTTTCACCATTGAGTATGATGTCTACAGTGGGTTTTTCGCATGTAACTTTTAATGTGTTGAGGTAGTTTCCTTCTATTCCTAGTTTGTCGAGTGCTTTTATCATGAAAAGGCATGGATTTTGTTAAATACTTTTTGCATCCATTGAGATCATAATGTCAGTTTTTCTTCATTCTGTTAACATGGTGTATTACCATCCTTGCGTTCTAGTAATAAATCCTACTTAGTTGTGGTGTATAATGCTTTTAATATGTTGCTGAGTTCCGTTTGCTTGTATTTGTTGAGGATTTTTGCACCAATGTTCTAGAGGAATATTGCTTATAGTTCTTACAGGGTCTTTGTCTGGTGTTGGTATCACAGTAATGCTAGACTCATAGGATGAGTTAAGAAATGTTCCCCTGGCTCAGCGCCCATAGCACAGGGAACACCAGCCACATACACCAAAGCTGGCGGGGTCAAGCCTGGCCCAGGCCTGCTAAACAACAATGACAACAGCAACAACAACTACAAAAAAAATAGCCAGGCGTTGTGGTGGGCACCTGTAGTCCCAGCTACTTGGGTGGCTGAGGCAAGAGAACCACTTAAGCCCAAGAGCTGGAGGTTGCTGTGAGCTGTAACGCCATAGCATTCTACCAAGAGTGACATAGTGAAATTCTGTCTCAAAAAAAAAGTTCCCTCCCCTTCCATTTTTTGGAAAAGTTTGAGAAAGATTAAGTTCTAAATGCCTTTTTTTTTCTTTTGAATCAGAGTATTTCTCTATCACATGGACTAGACTGCAGTGGCATCAGCCTACCTCACACCAACCTCAGACTCCTGGGTTCAAGCAATCCTCCTGCCTTAGCCTTCCTAAGTGCTAGTATTATAGGTGGGAACCACCACGTCCAGTCTCTAAATGCCTTTTTAAGAGGTAAAATCATGTGCTAGTTAATTTCAGTAAGACCAGATTAGTGAAAGGCTTGATTAAAGGAGGCTGTGTTCAATGTCAAATTAACATTCCATAAACTGTAAGGGGAATTATTTTTAAAAATCCTCTGAAATGACACATAACCTCACTCACTCACTCACTCATTCACCAAACATTTTAAATTATCCAACTTTCATATTTGTGTTTTTCCCCTATTGTTGTCTCTGTGTCTTCTACGTAGTATATGGTCTTTTGTCTATCAGAATCGGACATCAGCTGCGGAAACACCATGCTTGAGAAGGTCCAGAATTTCCCCAAAACTTTTGTGCTGAGGGTATAATGTGTAATATAGTACATCCGATGTTACCAGGACATTCCTCACAAAAGATTAGCAAGTTAGCAAAACTTTAAGATTCTGAGTTCTAATGTCTTCCATTTGTGGATAAATAGCCTCCAAATTTTAAGTTGGAACATCACTTGTGTAACTCTTTGGCAAAGTATTACAGTTTCATTGCTTAGGCTTTTTAAAATTGTACAGATGGGGTCTAGCTGTGTTGCCCAGATTGGTATTGAACTCCTGAGCTCAAGTGATCCTCCCACCTCAGACTCCCAGGTAGGTAGGATAACAGGTGCATATTACCACACCAGGATGTTTAGACTTTTAAATATTAGCAATAATAATTCATGATGCTTCTGTCTTTTTTTTTGTAGATACAGAATCTTACTTTGTTGGCCTCGGTAGAGTGCTGTGGCATCACACAGCTCACAGCAACCTCCAACTCCTGGGCATAGGCGATTCTCTTGCCTCAGCCTCCTAAGTAGCTGGGACTATAGGCGCCTGCCTCAATGCCTGGCTATTTTTCTGTTTTTGCAGTTCGGCCAAGACTGGGTTTGAACCCACCACCTTTGGTATATGGGGCCGGCGCCCTACTTGATGAGCCACAGGTGCTGCCCTGATGCCTCTCTCTTAATTGACAAACAGGCACCAATAAAATCTTGTTTATAACAGAGAAGAGAAAAAAGATGGTGAAACGTAGACAGCTACGGGCATACAAAGACTAAGAGAGTTCGTTGCATGGAGCTTCTTTAAGAAACTAGCTAGTTTCTCTCCCAAAACAAATGTAAGTTCAGTCCCAGAGAAAGTTCATAAAAACTCCTAGAATAGTCCTATTTATAGTCTGAAAGGAACATTCGAGATCCAAAACAACGTCATCCCAAAGGATTATACTCTCTTGACGTTATCCCAACCACCCAATGAGTCCAAGATGAAGACCAGATAAGAGGGTAGGTGGAAAGCTGTTTGTTCCCACAGAAGACCCCAGGATGCCATCAGGATCAGCATGAGCAAAAATTTCAGTCCAGACTTCTCTTTGAGACATGAACTGTTTCCTGACCTCTGTACCTGCAGCTGGTTCTCACCAGTAAAGATCACAGTGCCTATCCCTTGTCACCTGCTGTTGTCAACCAGCATCTGGGAGAGAGAACAATGCTATGAAAGAGCAGAATGGGGGAGTCTCTCACAGGGTGTGCTCTTCCACCCAGCCCCCTGCAGGTCCTGGAGTGAGGGGGCAGAGTAGCTCTCATTAGTGCCTCCCCTATGTGCAACTCTCCTGGTTGGCAAGGAGGGAGGGCATACTTGCCTGGGTCACTTTCCAAGGAGGAGGTATTTTTAAATGGAAACAAGAAGGAATTATCAAGAAATAACTGCCTGGTAACAGAAATCTAAACCCCAAGCCCCACACTGATGACAGTCCTAGGATGAACACCTAGTAATTTCATAATTAAAACATCAACAGCACACCATCACTCCACTCCCTGTAGCCCCACAGAAAACCTGGTGTAACTTCGCTCTTCTTTTCAAAAAAAAAATAAGTTATTTTCTTCCCCTCCTTCTCTGTTCAGACATAACATCATCAACATAGCTCTTTAAATATCTGTGCTGGAAGGCTATATTTAGCCACTATTTGGCCCTCAAAATGAGCCTGATTTCCTGTGGCAAAAAGTTCTCAGCAACAAGGAGAGAGGCCAGGAGAATTCCAAGGCACTGACAAACAGCTTTAAAGCTTGAGATGTTCAAACAATGTTTTTTAAAAAGGAGCTAATTGTTTTTTCTGGATAGGTGACTGGCACCCAAGATAGTGGGTGGAAAATAACAAAAGTGTGCATTTGGTCTGAACATTTCCAAAGTCACCTGGAGGACAGCTTGACATGGGGCAACTATTTGGGACATAATATATGGTATGTAGACAGCCAGCCCTCTTTCAGACAGGTAGAGGGGCATCTATACAATCACTCACTCATTCACTCCTTAGTCATTTACTCATTTACTTATTTACTTGCTTTCTCAATCACTCACTGATTCAATCATTAATTCACTTACATTCACTCACTCATGCATTCACTCACTCAGTCACTCACTCATGCATTCACTCAGTCACTCACTCATTTACTCATTCATTTACTCATTCATTCAACACATTTCCTCGATGGTCCCTGTGTGCAAAGCCCTGGCCTATAAGGAGCTCTAGGTTCTAGGGCAGGCAAGATGCATACCACAGGACTAGAAGGCTATTCCTAGGAAGGGCCCTTGCAGGGGGCACAAAGTGAGTGCCATGAGGAGCCTGCAGAGTGGCAGCACTTCTGCTGGAGGTAACAGGGAAGGCCTCAGGAAGGAGAAGAAACAATTGTCAGCACTGGCTGCTGCTCTGAACCCTCTCACACAAGGTACTCAGCAAGCCCAGATGTCAGTACAACATCCCATGTCACACGATAATAAGAAACAAACCTGAAGCTGAAACTAAGATGGTCTGACTGCAAAGTCTTACTGCGACCCTGTGCTGGGCCCACCACAACTAGCAGAGGCTGCCAGAAAAGTTTATTCTAGACTGCATAAAGGTTCTAATCCATTTCTGACTCCAAGACCTAGGGCACACAGAGCAGTTCCTCTTTGGAGCAGACCCTGGACCTTCTCTATCCTCTGATACTGCCTGGACTACCCTCATTTCCCTCCTCAGAAACCATCCTATGCTGCATTATGGGTCTCTGGTGTCCCCAGAGATGAAAGGCCCCATGGGGACAAGGGATTGCACATTCACTTAGTCCTGACTAAAGGTTTGCCAAATGATGTGCTTTTTTTTTTTTCTAACATTTTAGTTTGAGATAATTTTAGACCTTCAGAAGAGTTGCAAAAATAGTACAGAGTTCCCATGCACCCTTTGCCCAGCTTCCCGTTATATTAACTAACATCTTATATAACCCCAGAAGAGTCATCAAAACTAAGAATTCACCGTGATACAATACTATTAGTTATACTACAGAATTAAGTTGGATTTCATCAGTTTTCTCATTACTGTTCTCCTCTCGTCCCAAGATTCAACACAAGATTCCACACTGCATTAACAGTCATGTTTCCTTGGGCTTCTCCCATCTGGTTCAGTTTCTTAGCCTTTCCTGGTCTTTCATGACCTTGATAATTTTGAAGAGTACTGGTCAGGTACTTTGTAGAACATACCTCAAAATGGGTTTGTCTGATTTTTTTTTTTTTTTTTTGAGACAGAGCCTCAAGCTGTCACCCTGGATAGAGTGCCGTGGCATCACAGCTCACAGCAACCTCCAATTCCTGGGCTTAAGCGAGTCTCCTGCCTTTGCCTCCCAAGTCGCTGGGACTACAGGCACCCACTACAATGCCTGGCCATTTTTTGGTTGCAGCCGTCATTGTTGTTTGGCGGGCCCGGGCTGGATTTGAACCCACCAGTTCAGGTGTAAGTGGCTGGCGCCTTAGCCTGTTGAGCCATAGGCACCGAGCCTTCTCTGATGTTTTGTCATGATAAAATTAAGGTTACGTACTTTGGCCAAGAAAACTAAAGAGGTGACATGCCTAATTCAGTCCATACTATCAGGCCATTTCTTTTAACACACTGCCTTCTTGAGTTTCACTGGATCCTCAAGGCAATCCCATGAGACAAGTACTGTTATCTCCATCATACAGATGGGGATGCTGAGGCAAAGAAGTTAAGGCATTTGTCCAAGGTTACAGTGGTGATTAAGTGGCAGAGACAGAATCTGAATAGAGTTTTGTCCATAGATCTATTATATAGCAAGCTGCTACTTCAGTCTTTCTAGTTTAAAGTTAATTTCATCATGACCTTGACTGAACATAGGAAGTTGGATATAGATGGTCAACTGCTCTAATCATTCCTAGTTCTATGAGTAAGATTTAAAATCAATGTATAAAAAGGATAACAGCTAACATTTGTTGAGCAAATGCTATTTGCTTGGCACAGTGCTTCATCTCATGACGTATAAGGTATCTCATTCAAACTCTTCTATCAACACAACAGAGTAGATACCACAGGGGCACAATTCCTTCTTCCAAATTCTTAGCCAAGGATTGTTTGAGAATTTTAGAATTAGGGGATCTGGGCACCTCTCTCTACTCAAGCACAGTAATATTTTTGTGCAGAGTCTATGAATATGCATACTAGGACAGTCACGTGCTAAAGATTGTAATTAGGAACTAGACAAGTGCAGGTCTGGTCCCAAACTTTGAAGAAAACTTTTGGATTTCAGAGATTCACAGATTTCAGAATTGCAGATGAAAGACTGTGGTCCTGTACTATTATGTATTATAATTTGCAGAGAAGGAAACAGAGGCTCAGAAGGTCTCACAGCCACTCTAGAATAAGGCCTGCCCCAAGCAGAACAGTGTTTGGTAATCTACCCCTGGCATTTAAGACTCTCTCTTGCCATTTGTTTTTATTTCCCATGACAAAAGACATTCTAAATATATTCATCTGGCACTAGGAATAAATAGAAATAAATTTATGGCCTGGCATAGTAGCTCATGCCTATAATCCTAGCACTCTGGGAGGCAGAGGCGGGTGGATTGCTTGTGTTCACGAGTTTGAGACCAGCCTGAGCAAAAGCAAGACCCCCTATCTCTACTAAAAATAGAAAAACTGAGGCAAGAGGATCATTTGAGCCCAAGAGTTGGAGGTTTCTGTGAGCAATGACACCACAGCATTCTATCCAGGGCAACAGCTTGAGGCTCTGTCTCAAAAAAAAAAAAAAGAAAAGAAAAAAGAAAAGAAAGAAATTTTCAAAATTCCCAAGCTCTAAGATGCCTTTGCTACAGGGCACAAAAGAGATGGCCACACCCGCACCATTATTCCTATGATGTGATTGCTGTGTTTCTAGGAATTAGAGGATATTTTTTCTCCTGCATAAATGTCATTAATGCCATCAGGATCAGTCCCGTCCAGCCCCAAGTTCTGCCTCTAACAAGGCTTCTTCCATGACACAGGGCACCCTCAACAGCTCAGACTTCCCTTCATAATATATCATAGCTAAATCATCTATGAACTGATTCAAATTCCTATGGCCCTATAAACATGCTTAGCCTGCTCTGCCTTTTGGGCTGGATATGTCTTACTTCCCACAGTGGGAGGTGAAGCATCCTTTTATTTGCCCTGTAATTATCTTGCAGTTGGAGATTTGGAGCAGAAAGTTCCAGACAGCAACAATCATTACCAATCTGTGCCCTCGTCACAATTCCTGACTTCTTACAAAGCCCTTGCCCATATGCATTTTCACAACCCTAGGATGATAAAATTGATGGAATATCTATTGTATTAAGTGGGAATTCAGACATTGGAGAGAGAGTTGTGGGTCAATTAGTGATAAATACACAGAAAGCCAAGCAAACCAACAAAGACAATTACTCCAGGAATTACAGAAATTTATGCAGGAAAGGAAAATATATCCTTTTTCTTTCCTGCAGGAAAGAAAGGAGCTCAGCTGCTTGGAGCATTTACAGGGTCATGATGAAGTTGACACTGAATATAGAGCTCAGACTCTTAGGGAACATGGCAGGGAAAGTGTTAAGAAAAGTAGAGGAACATGTGTAAATGAATGCTGGGCCTTTATAACGGCTACAAACAAAAGCAATTCAAAGAATTAGCTGGTTGCTTCTGGGAATCAGGAAATGGTTGAAGAAAGGGGAAGAGTGAGGTTGGGAGGCTGCAGTTGTTTTGGTACCTGACTCTTGTAACTATGTAATGTATAACTTTAATGAAAATAAAATGCAAAACAGAAAATAAAAATGAAATAATTAGTATCAGGCAGAGTTACGACTCAAAACCCAGTCTTCTGACTTGGAGCCAATGTTCCTCCCAGCCCATCTGCACCCTTGCCTTTCTATAGTAGGTAATTCTTTCTGCATCCCTCCATCATGACAGTTGCTACATCCCAGCCAACTCTATGTCACAACGTCTTTCTTGAGGCTTGTAGAACCAGAAATGCACAAATTCCTCCAAGCATGTAGTTCTCCCAAGGCCCTATACAAAGGTGGGCCAGTGTTCAGGTCATGCCAGGTAAACACAAACTGTGATTTCCCTGTGTTTTTGTTCGCCACCCTCTGAATCACTGCACCTGCAAATCAGGGACTTCCCAGTGCATGTCCTCACCTAGATATCCCTCAACTCAGGCCTAACCAGGGAGCAAATAAACTAGGAAACTGGGACCTATTCATTTACTTGCCCAACACCTGTATACCTACTTTCTGCCAAACAGTATACTAGCCCCCAAAACTTAGGTGTTATTGAGTACTAGTCAGATAAGAGCTGATGTTTCTGAATACTCACAAGGCATTGTGTTGAGCACTTTTCATGCATTCATGTCATTTAATCCTTTCAATAACTCTACGAGATAGGTACTTTTATTATTGTTGACGTTCTTTCAACAGGGAATCTCTACTTAATGGACTTGAATTCACCTGCCATCCTCTCTGTAAAAGCCTGCCTGGTACTCACAGCAGGTGAACTACCTGGCTCCAAATCCAGACTCAGAACCTCTACACCAGCGGTTCTCCACCTGTGGGTTGTGACCCACAGGAACTATATTAAAGGGCTGCGGCCTTGGAAGGTTGAGAACCACTGCTCTACACAGTCTTGGGACAACACTTAGACACAGACATAAGGCTGGGACTCCCTCAGGTCTGGGCACTGACTAACAGACCCGGGCCAAGTTATTTTTCATTTTTAATCCTCAGTTTCCTCTATGAAACCAGCTTCGATCAAAGGCCTCGTTTCAGATAATACCAAGAAATGGGGAGGTAAGGTCAATGCATGAAGTGATGGAAGACAAAATGTCGTGGTAGAGACTCCGGAGACCCAAAGTATTTATGCTCTGGCAACAGGTTTCAAGGTTATTTTTAAAAATTTGAAGAAACATGTCTGTGGCTGCCAGCAAGCAATTACTTACTAAAGACTCCCTCTTATCCCTTCTAGCTCTAACATTCTCTAGGTCAAACAGGTTTAGTAGTTTGGGACACAGGTTTATTGCAATGGCATTATATTTGAACATTCCATGTGACCTGTAATTTATTGTCAAAAGGTTTGTTATATGCTACAAGCTAGGCCTAACAAGTGAACATTGGGAAGGCCAGGATCCAAAGACACCCTCAACACAGGGCTCAACCTGCACAACTGTACCTGGCAGTTCCAAGCAGAGATAAACGTGACTAAAGGTCCCAGGTAACTGGGACTGCAAAGGGCTTCTTCACTGAGTAAGTTCTCTGAGTGAGAAACTTTGGGAGGCTGCATTTTTTGTGGGGCAAAGGCCCATATAACCAATGCAGAAGTTACCCACATGCTGCCAAGGTTACCCAGGAGGAAGGAACTCAGAGAGAGGAGAGAACCAGACAGAATTCCCAAGCTGAACATCAGGACAGCAATGCTGGCGTAACAAGGCCCAGGTGTTCTCAATAGGCAGAGGGTTCTGACAAGCCTGCCACCACGGTAGTGTTACTGCTTCAGTAACTGTGCTTTCACAGATCCACAAATTCTCTAAGCCTCCGGGGAAACCTCATCCAATAGCCCTCATTTCCCAGACCCAGACTGAAGACATACACAGGGTGGAAATCAGGGCAGAACAGAGAGGGCCACAGCTGGGAGAAGCAAGGCTTCCCAATTCCTAACTCAGTGTTCCAGGAGCTCCCAGCTGCTCTGCAGCTAAGCCCTGGGATGCTGGCACATTTCAGACCACCACCCCTGAGCCTGAGTAAGTATCCAGACAGGCAGGCCCACCCTGGGGGAAGGTACTTATTTATTCCTCCTGCTTCCTGCCTGTAAGTCAGTGCTCTTTCCAGCAGAGATGGATGGATGATCCTATGGCTACACTGGGATTTCCCGCTCGCCTTGTTTAACAGACAGCATAGCACTTGATAAAAAAAATTTTTGTTTAAGGTTAAGTTAATTGCATGTGTGATCCTCAAACTTGGAACTGCACCAAAGAATTCCAGAGCCCAGCAGGAAAAATGTTTTGAACGGGCTGCTGAATTGTTTTTCCAGGATAAAACTTCTGTGAATGAGCGCCAAGTATGGAAATCCAATGTTTGATCTGTAGCTACCACAAGCACCAAAGAAACATCAAATATTCTTTTAGGTCTAAAAGGGAGTCAGTCTGTGCAGTGAGGCAGCATCCCTTAGGCCTGCCACCTGAAGCATGAGTTACCTGTTCTCCTGTATTAGTTTTCTAACATCCTTGTCACAAATTACCACAAATTCAGCTGCTTAAAACAATACCCATATGTTATCTCACAGTTCTGTAAGATTATAAGGCCAAAATGGGTCTCATTCAGCTAAAACCAAGGTGTCAGAAAGACTGTCTCCCATACTGGAGACCTCAGGAAGAATCTTCTTCCAGGATGATTCAGGTTGTTGGTAGAATCCAATTCCTTGCAGCTCTAGGCCCAAGGTCCCAACTCCTGGCTGGAGCCGGGGCCCCCACTAGCTCTTACAGGCTACCCATTGGCCCTCCCATTTATCAGAGTCAGCAAAGGTACATCAAATCCATCTCATGCTTGGAATCTTTCTTGTGCTTATAGCTAGAGAAGGTTCCCTACTTTTAAGGGCTATGTGGTTATGTTGGGATCATGTGGATAATTCAAGGTACTCTCCCTATCTTAAGGTCCTTACTTACAACTTCAAAGTCCCTTCTGCCATGTAACATAACACATTCACAAGTGCCCACGTTAGGGCATGGCTTTGTTGTGGGGTGGGCACTGTTCTGCCTAGCACATCTTGTTTCACACTTTAAGGCACTGAATGACACCATGAGCCCTGAGGAATATAAATCAGGAATACTAGCTCCCAGTCCACTGGCTCTAGACACAAAATCCTCCACTTTGCTCCTCCCAGAGAATTCTCCATTCTTTTGATGCACTCACCTTTATGCTACTAGTGCTGCTAAAACTTTTGTTTCAGTTCAATGTGAAATGGATTGGACATGTTCACGTAGCTACTGGACACCACCTACTTTGGAGTGGGAACTGAACCTATTCCACTATCTGTTATAGCAACAATTAAATGCAATCAGGTCCTTCACAGGCATCATTCGTTCATTCAACAAATGTTTACTGAGGTCCCACTGTGTGTCAAGTGTTGGAGTGGGGGTGGGTGTGCAGTGGGAGAAGACTAGGCCATGGAAAAACTCCCAGTTCAGTGTAGGATGGAAACCCAGATAGACACGGTGACATGGCCTAACAAAAAATTCTGTCCCAATACACAGAAACAAATACATCAGTTAAATAAAACTGACTGGAAGAATAGGGGAAACTTCTGAAGAGGAGAGGAATCCGGGATGGGACTTAAAATACGAAGAAGATTTTGGCAGGTGGACAAAGTGGGACAGGTGTTCTAGGCAGAAAAAAAAATGGTGCCACCTGGAAAACCACACAGCAGAGAGCAGCAGGCCGGGCCCTTAGGGCTCGGTGGGGCTGGGCCACTGGGCAAGGAAGTGGGAGGTCTGGTTTAGTGAGGTGGGGCTCTGTGCCTGGCCAAAGAACTTTGGGGTGGGGAACCTGGGCCTCAGGGCCACATGTGGCCTTCTGGATGCTTGAGTGCAGCCTTTTGACAGAATCCAAATTTCACAGAATAAATCCTTCTAATAAAGGGATTTGTTCTATAAAGTTTGGATTCGGTAAAGGTACAGAACAAACAGAGGTTTTTTAAATGCAGGGTGATATGAACAGTTGACCTTTTAAAAGAGAAAACTTGCGGTTCAGGACCTGCAGCTCAAGCAGCTAAGGCGCCAGCCACATATACCATAGTGGTGGGTTCAAATCCAGCCCAGGCCTGCCAAACAACAATAACAACTACAACCAAAAAATAGCTGGGTGTTGTGGCAGGCGCCTATAGTCCCGGCTACTTGGGAGGCTGAAAGAAGAGAATTGCATAAGCCCAGGAGTTGGAGGTTGCTGTGAGCTGTGCTGCCATGGCACTCTACCCAGGGCGACAGCTTGATGCTCAGTCTCAAATAAATAAATAAATAAATAATAAAAATTAAAAAAAAGAGAGAAAACTCTGACAGTTAGAAAGAGAGTGACTCTCATGAGGGTAGGGCCTGGCAGGCAGGAAGGAGGGGCTGGGACAGGCAGTTAACAGTTCAGGCTAGAGAAGAAGGCCTGCCTGAGGCCAAGGCAGAGGAATGGAGAAGTTACGTGGAGAGCGAGGACACTGAAAACACTAGCACTCAGGGACTAACAGGACAGGTCCAAAATAGAAGGTGTTAGAGGCAACTGGGAAAATTTCTGCTTTAATAACCAGGAATGGTTTATAAACTGAGAATCCCCAAAACTGAGAACAAAGAAGAAAGAGAGAGCTCAGGTACAGGTGTGTTGGGTTTTTCTTACCAGCAGCAATGGGCCTAGACTAGACAGCACACAGAGGTCTCATCCTGGAATAGGGTTGTCAAAGGAAACAGTGATCTCCAGGGAGCTGGAGTCAGGGAGCTGCCATCCAACAGGAAGCCCCCTGAGAACCACCCACTGTTAGCTTAGAGAGTTGATCTCTTAAGACAGGGGCTTCCTTGGTGGCTCCAATTTTATAGATTCACTTCCAGATACAGGGTTCACAGTTCAGAACTGGGACAAAAAATGGCTGATGTTCATTCAGTTCTTTATTCAAAACACTTTATCCTCCTTTCCACAAATCCTTATCAAGTATTGCTTAGGGCCAGACTCTGAGGTAGGAAACTGAAGTTACAAAGATGAATAAGGCATTTAACATGTATTTTTTTGAATGTCAAGCCCAGGGAGGGGGCCAGTCCCTGGGCTGACCTTTTATTCCAAGGGAAGTTTCTCTGGATCTAGCTCAGAGAAGGGACCATATAGCTCATGTCTGGGTCTCCATTCTGAGGAATTATGGAAAATAGGAATGAAGAATATAGCATCAGTCAAGACATACTCAAGGAAAATCAAATAGAGAAGACATGTGCTTTCAGCCCAACATGAGAGAAGAGACATAGGGCAGGTGAGTGAGACATAGTAACTCACACATAGCAACCTCCAAGTCTAAGACCTTTCCATTGTGATCTGGCCCAAGGGACTATGCAACCAATCAGAGACCTCATAAAACTGCTGCTGAAAGTCAGCATTTCTCCCAGGATCTTAGATGACATTTCCTCAAGCTCCCAGATCTCCAAAGGGGCTCATCATGGCTCCAATATTCCCGGCTTGATCTAAATCTTTGGAATACAAACCAAGCCTGAGGTTACATGCTCCAGAAGTCCACCATCCAGGTCTTGGATTTTATTAAAAACATGCTTCTTTTAAGCCTGAAGATACACTTTTTTCTCTTATACTCTCCTTTGAAAACTTTTCACCACCTAATGTATTTTGTATTTAATAGACAACCCGAGCCTCAGATGGGGAAAAGCCCTCTGCTGGGTACTGGGGTAACATGCTAAAGGAAGAGAAATTTAGGGCTTGCCTGCCACTAAGCAAGGTAGACATAAGACACTAATAAATGGAAGCTGCGACTTCAGCACGCTCTGGCAACACACCAGGTGTGGGCGAATGAAAGGTCTCTGTTTCCCCACTACAAGCTGCAGCAGTGCTGGGAAAATACTGCTGCAGATGCATGGTTCATAAGCCAAAAGCTCCCCAGTTCTATATCAGCATTAGGAATGCTTGGGGGGGGAGGGGAAGTATTTGAGAGAGATGTCAGATGAGGTGTGGACACCATTTCTTATCTCCTGGGAGGAGTTTTTTTTTTTAATTTATTTAAAGTTTATATTTTTAAGTACAAACACAGAAATGTACACAAAACAAAACTGTACTCCTTTAAGAATTATCATAAACCACTACCCAGACTAACATATTGCTAGTAGGACCTCAGAAAGTTCCCTTGCACACCTTCCAAATCACTAACCTCCCCTGCACCCAAGGATAACTTTTATTGGACTTTTATAGCAATTACTTCCTTTTTTCTTTACAAATTTACCATCTAAGCAGGATGGTATCTAACCCCTACATCCTGGTTTTGTTTCACCTGTTTTTTGAAACTAATATAAGTGGAAGCATACAGAAAGTTTCTTTTTGTGTCTGTTTTTTCTTCACTCTCAACATTGTTTGTAAGATTGATCTATGTTGATGAATATAACTAGAGTTTACTCATTTTCATGGATGTGTAGTATTCCAGTGAAAGACCGTAACATAATTTATATAACCATCTTCTACTGATGGACTTTTGGGTTGTTTCCAGGTTGATACTATTATAAAATATGATTATAAATATTCTTCTAAATGTCTTTTCATGCATATATGTGCATTTCTGTTGGGTATATAATTAGCAGTGGAACTGCTGAGTTATTGAGTATGCATATCTGCAATTTTAGGGTAATACTAGACTGTTTTCCTCTGTGTTTTCTTTTTTTTTTTTCCCTCTTGAGACAAAGTCTCACTATATCACCTTCAGTAGAGTGCCATGGCATCACAGCTCACAGCTACCTCCAACTCTTGTGCTTCAGCGATTCTCTTGCTTCAGCCTCGCAAGTAGCTGGGACTACAGGTGCCCGTCACAAAGCCCAGCTATTTTTTTTGTGGTTGCTGTTGTGGTTGTCATTGTTGTTTGGCAGGCCCTGGTACAGGCTAGAACCCGCCAGCTCTAGTGTATGTGGCCAGCACCCTACCCGCTGAGCTACAGGCACTGAGCCTCCTCTGTGTTTTCAGTTCTGCCTTCAGTACATAAGCATTTTCATTGTTTCTATTTTTTTATTATTATTATTTTTTAAAATCTGAACAGAAATTTTTTTTTTTTTTTTTTTAGAGACAGAGTCTCACTTTGTCACCCTTGGTAGAGTGCTATGGCTTCATGGCTCACAGCAACTTCCAGCTCCTGGGCTTAGGCCATTCTCTTGTCTCAGCCTCCCGAGTAACTGGGACTACAGGAGCCCGCCACAATGCCCAGCTATTTTTTTATTGCAGTTTGGCCAGGGCCAGGTTTGAACCCACTACCCTTGGTATACGGGGCTGGTGCCCTACTCACTGAGCCACAGGCGCCACCCTCTATTTTTTTTTTTTCATTTTTATTTTAGCCATTCTAAAATGCTGCTAGCATGCTGGGCATATAGTGGTATCTCATTGTAATTTTTTTTTTAAGAGATGAGGTCTTGCTCTGTTGTCCAGGCTTGAGTGCAGTGGTATAATCATAGCTCATTACAGTCTCAGAATTTGGGCTGTAATGATCCTTCCACCTTAGCCTCCCAGGTAGCCGGGACTACAAACACACAGAAAATCAGCCTAGCTCATTTTTTTTTTTTTTCATTTTTTGTAGAGACAAGATCTCACTATGTTGCCCAAGCTGGACTTGAACTCTTGGCCTCAAGCAATCCTCCTGCCTTATCCTCTTGAGTAGCTGGGATTACAGGTGTGAGCTGCCATGGCCTAGCTTCACCGTACTGTTAATTTGCTGATTACTAATAAAGTTGCACACCTTTTCATAGATCTATTGGCCACTTATTTATCCTTTCATGAAGTATCTCCTGTTTGTTTTTCTAGTAGGTTGTCTTTTTGTTTAAAGGTTTTTTATTTTTTATCTTAAGTTTTTTCACATATCCTGTATATAGGTCCTTTGATGTGTGTTGCAAAAATTTTCTCCTGGTAGGAATTTTCAATGTCCTAATAAGTCAACTGGAAAAGCCTTAGGAAAAAGAAATCTCTGTACCTTTTCTAAATTACCAGCCACAGACCAGGCTTCAGCTTTAAAGAGAGATATAGAAAGAAAGTATAAAATTTGGGACAGACATGCCACGTTCAAACCTTGGTTCTGCCACTTCCTAGTACACTCAGTTGAGTCACTTCATCTGTCCAAGCCTCAGCGTCCATATTTGAAAACTGACCATAATCACCTATTGCATGATTGTTCTGTGACTCAGAAGAGTTTATGTATAAATACTTTTAAACTATAAGCAGTGTGAACTGTTCTTAAACAGAAGCCATAGGCCACACTGGCTTCCTAAACAGTGCAGACAGGCTTCCTGGGCTATCTCATGGTATCAGCAAAGGCAGTGTCAGCAACCTTTCCCATCCAAGAAAATACGCTGTTCTCTCTTCTGTCTGAGCCAGAGGACACCTTAAATCACAGTCCTTCTCCCCTCACAAGTGTCAGACTATCCTGCCCACAAGCTGAAAATAGGGCTCCTCCCTGCCTGCCCAGGCAGGAAAACAGGAAGCAGTCTCCACCCTAACGGGAGGTGGGGCTGACACGTTCCCTTTCCCAGGTGGGCATTTCTCCAGCCAGCCCTCCTAGATGCAGCAGAAAGACTGGCTACCACACCAACTGCACCCGCTGCCACACCCAGATCTCCTGCACCCTTGGTCCTAGAAGTGTAATAATTGGGCCAAGGGATGGCGAGCACAAAATATGCTTCTCATTGGACCTTCCAGATGTGCCAGACAGGGACCCTTTTCAGCACCTAAGCAGACCAGGGAATCTGCATACCTGGGCCACGGAGACTCTCCCCATCCCTTCTTAAGGTACAGCACCAGGCTTTCAAAAGGACCTTGACCCTGGTACCCAGTCCTCATTCTACATACAGGAGCAACAGAAAGCCAGGCTCAGGGGCTAGTTCTCCAGAATTTGAGTCTCTTTTCTGTCACTTACCTACTTCAGAGCGATGAACTAGCTATTAAGCCCTGGGAGCCTCAATCTCCTCCTCTGTGAAACAGGGATTATAATTCATTATAATTCATCAGTTTGTTACTAGGATCAAAAAGACTGGCTTTTGTAAGGTCTTTCCTTCTGGTGCAGAGTGAGCAGGCAGGGATGTTGGCTACTATTATTACCATCAGTGGGAGGAAACCCGGAAGGGTGAAAACCAAGGACCCAAAGAAAGCTCTCAACTTCCTTCCTACATTTTCAATACCCACTAAGGGAGTAAGGAAGACACAGAAGAGCATGGAACCTTTTATATAAGAAACCATCCCTGACTGTGGAGTAAATGGGGAAATGGGGTGCACTTATAGCCGTCCCTGCAATAATGCACCTGCTCATACCTCAGGCAATGTGTGCTTGGTCAGTGAGCAATAGGGGAATGAGTGCCAGGTACAAGGCTCAGGGTACCACCCAGCCTGGTCCTGGGCCTTTGCATTTACAAAGAACAAACCTAAGATATGGACTTGCCTGCAGGAAGCAGGCCCTGGGCCATCTTGTTTTTCTGGGTATAACATGAACTAGCCAAGACATCCCAGAGCCCACAGGGTGCCAGGGCCCTACTGTGCAGGACAGCATCCTTCCTCAGTAGAGCCCAGGAAAACAGCATTTTTAAAAAGGAGCTCTGCAGATGATTCTAACATGTAACCAAGATTGAGAACTCCAGCAATCCTCCTGCCTCAGCCTCCCAAGTAGCTTGGACTATAGGCATACATCATCATGCTCAACTAATTCTTCTATGTTTTATAGAGATGGGGTCTTACTCTTGCTCAGGCTGGTCTTGAACACCTGGTCTCAAGTGATCTTCCCACCTCAGTCTCCCAAAGTGCTAATATTACAGGCACGAGTCACCATTTTTCTGCTAGTGAATTGAAGGCTGAGAGCATCAGCTCATAATCAGCTGAAGATTATGAGCAAGATGGCAGAAACACCCCTAACTTAAAAATGGACAAAGGGAGTTTGGGTTATGATTTTGAAGCCTTGGCTTATTTACTAGCTGTGAATTTACTAGCTCCTTGGACAAGTCACTTAGCTTCTCTGAGCCTGAGCTATTAAATGGGATAATATAAATCACCTAGCATGTTTCTAGTACCCAGCAGGCCCTCACTAAGTATTTGTTTCTGTCTCTTCCTCTCTAGAATCTAAAGCATGATTCAATAAGATCCTTTACTCTGTGATAAGCTCTCCCCAAAGAGAGGGTGACCCTCTGAGAGTTTGAACCCTCTTCTAAGAGTCTATTCTTATAGACTCATCCTTTCCTGTAATCCCAAAATTTGCCTACTACAAAGCTCAAACTTCGGTGTGCACAGACTACCAAGGCTCCAGTTAAAATGCAGTCTCTGTGCTCGGCGCCTGTGGCTCAAGAGGCTAAGGCACCAGCCACGTACACCTGAGCTGGCAGGTTCGAATCCAGCCCGGGCCTGCCAAACAACAATGACGGCTGCAACCAAAAAATGGCTGGGTGTTGTGGCGGGTACCTGTAGTCCCAGCTACTTGGGAGGTGGAGGCAGGAGACTTGCTTGAGCCCAGGAGTTGGAGGTTGCTGTGAGCTGTGATGTCACAGCACTCTAACCAGGGCGACAGCTTGAGGCTCTGTCTCAAAAAAACAAAAAACAAAAAATGCAGTCTCTGATTTATTAGGTCCAGGGTGGAGCCTGAGATCCTAATGGTCTGGTGTTGCCAGGCCGCTGACCACACAGAAGCAGCGAGGCTTGTCGAGAAGCCTCGCAGTGGCCAGTCCACTTCCCCACTGATTCATGAGCTCCCCTAGGGCTGGTCTCTTTATCTTGCTCATCTCTGTGCCCCTCCACGGTATGTGCTCACTAAATGGATGTTGCAAGAATAAACAAACCATAGAGAAAACCATTTTCTGGCTAACTAAAAACAGAGCATTTGGCTTGTCTGTGATTAGCAGCCCTGCTGGTTCCTTCCAGAATCATCCTCTTGGCTGACATGAGGACAGTGTGGTAGAATGAGCCTGAGACTTGGAACCTGGAATCCTGGCTTTGAATCCTGAACTTTTCACTCACCAATGGGATGACCCTGGGCAAGTTACCAAGCTCTGAGTCATGATGTCCTCATCCATAAAATAAAGGGTATAATACCTAACCATCATGCAGCCCCAATGATAGCTAAAGACATGCTTTATAAACTGTAAAGTACTCCAGATAAGGTAACATTAATCCAGCAGTTTTTTTGAGGGCAAGAAGTACTTTTCATTTCCCCAAAGCCTGAAGGTTGCTTGCAGTCCACTGGGTGGGAAACATATCAGGATCTGGCTAGAGATGAGTCTCTGGTGCTGGCTGGACCCTCAGGGTCTATGGTGCCCACTCTGGCAGGGATAGTGGCCAGGTGAAGTGCAAGGATAGTACCAGGAGAGTTGAGGAGGCAAGGCTTCTTGGAAGTGACTGGTAGGAATGAGGAGACAAGGATGATCCCAGGATACAGGCGCTGGGACACAGAAAGGCAGACAAAGTAATCAGAGTCCTTTGTTGGATGTGTGAGGAGACAAGGAGGAAACTTGGGAGCACCAGGGAAAAAAACATCAAGTAATTACAGATAATCTTCCATGGACCAGGGCTGTAATGTCTACCCAGGCCAGGGCTTCCCTGCTAATGCTGATCAGTCATCTTCTACCCTTGACTATGCCCCATTCACCACTTATCATGAGCTTCAGGCACTTAGGGATACAGTCAAGAGCAAGACACAGTCTTGCCCTCAAGAAACTCCCAGTTTATTGAGGGCCACACAGACAGAAATGACAACAGTACAAGGTAATGAGAACTAGGAGAGGTTCACAAACTCTTCTGTAGGAGTTCAGAGGAGAGAGTGGCCACTTCTGCCCCTCTCTCCACCTCAGCCAATTATAGTCTCCTTTGTACCCACCTAGATGTTCCTCTTTACTGCCCTCCCCCATTATTGGAATGCCCCATCCCCTCTTTCACCAAGCAAATGCTAACTCATGCTGAAAGATGAGGTTCAGTCCTCCAGGAGGGCTACTCATCTTTCCCCCCTCTCATAACCTATACTTTATGCATGCACTCCTGGTAATTATCCTGTCCCTGGTAACACTTCAGCCCCTCTAAGGAAGGGTTAATCACAGCCTGCACAATTGCTTACACTTCTGCTTTCTTAAGCCTCGTCTTCCCAGTCAGATTATAATAGTAATCACTGAAATAGTGCTCTTTCGTTTACAAAATGCCTTCATGTATATTATTTAATTTAATCCCACAATAAACCTGTGAGGTAAGCATTATCTTTATTTTACAATAAGGAAACAGAGGCTTAGAAAGGTTAGACTACTTGTCTCAGGCCACACAGCCCATATACATACCACCCGGGAAATTCTAGCATCTTCCAGCTCCAATGGGATTTGTTCAGTACTCAGAGGCAGGACACGGCAGTGATTAAAGGTTGGGGCCACGTCTAGCTATGTGACTTCTGGCAGTTATTTAATTTCTCTGTGCCTAAATTTCCTCAAAGTAAAATGTAGCTGATACCTACCTCATCAGTTCTTGTCTAGATTAAAAAAGTAATATAATAATGTACTTAGAATGGTGCAGAACATAATAATTTGTTATAATTATTATTCCTTAGCTTACTGTCACAATCTCTAAACACATTAACATTTTCTTATAACTCAATATTATATTTCATAATACATTTGATAGGTAGGCATTAAACAAAGTAAACTTTTGCAAATTGACTAATGCTGGGTTTTAGGACTATTCTCTTTACTTTTTTTTTTTTTTAAGAGACAGATTCTCACTTTATCGCCCTCAGTAGAGTGCCATGGCGTCACAGATTACAGCAGCCTCTACCTCCTGGGCTTAGGCAATTCTCTTGCCTCAGCTTCCCGAGTAGCTGGGACTACAGGCGCTCGCCATAACGCCTGGCTATTTGTTTGTTGCAATTTGTCCAGGGCTGGGTTCGAACCCACCACCCCCGGGTATATGGGGCCAGCACCCTACCTACTAAGCCACAGCACTGCCCAGGACTATTCCTTTTTCTTTTTCTTTACTCTCCTTTTCCCCTAAAGAGTTTCAATAAGAGAAAAATTCTCTTTTCCAGGTCCACTTTACCTGCTCACTCTCCTTCCCATCAGGTCTAATGTGGCCCATCACAAGTGTTCCATAGAACAGAAGACACTAGAAAACATTAACCTAGACTCTCCTTGTTGGGCCATACCTGGACAGTTAGTGGACATGCCAGTCATGTGTGGAAACTTTCACAAACCTAATTTTTATCACAATAATGGGTCAAAGTCTTATATGTATTTCTCTGTTGCCCCAGTTTTTACTTATCTGAGACTCTAGAATGGGTTGTTATAAAGTAACATCCATCTATTTTTTTCTTCCATAAAAAAAAAAGAATACCCACACTATTTCATCTTGACGTCTCACATGGCTAGCGAACAAGCAGAACCAGTAACACTGGAAACTGACAGAAAACATCCTTTCTTTCAGGGGTCTAGTCAATAAAGATAGACAGAAGTGAATGGGAATCTATCCCTTCCCTCCTGGGGTAGGATGACCTTGGGAAAGTAGATTCCCTGCTTCAAACCATCCAGAGACCTGCATGGAACCAGAGGTTTTTGAAATTAAAAAAGCATAAAATCTTCTGGGGTGCAAAGCTTTATTCTTTGCATGATTCCATATATAGAACCCTCAGATCCCTACAAACTTTTCTACCTAGATCCCCAAAGCCCCTTCCCTCAGAGTACACTGTGTTTGGGAGAAAGAAACAGTGACATATCTGCAGGACAAACACAGCAGGGGACCAGCCTCTGGCAGCAGAGACCCAACAGAATCTTCAAAGGTTCCACTCTGAGAGCTGGAGTGGAGAGCAAATCTGCCCATACAACTTTGGCATTGAGATTTTAAAAAATGCTGTACTCTTTAAAATGGATTTTACATACAAATGAACCCATGAACACCATAAACATGTCAGCTTTATTCAGTCCAATCAATAAACCAAACATCAAAAACTCTTGAGGTAAAAATGGATTGTGGCTTTTTGTTGATGACACTGAGGAATTTTGGCCCCAAGCCCTGGTCAGGCTGGACAAATAGGGCAGCCTACCTATGAGCTGTCAGGCACATTTTCGTGGATGAAACCAAGACTCTCTCACCCCCACCCCTAGTCAGGGCTCTGGGCACCACTGAGCATCTCATCCTGACCAGCAGCTGGCAGTCAGGCCAAGCACCCCCAGTCCTCCCCCTGACTGGCACCCCATCCAGCTGCCTGAGTCATTTTCCAAGCTCGGCCATACTTTGCATTTTCTACATTCTGCCTCTCCTCTCGGACCCCTACACCCTGGCCTCAGCAGACGGCTTGGGCTGGTGAGAATCAAGCGAGAGGCACCGAAGGGTGCTAAGGGGAGGCGGAGAGTGGTGAGTGCGACCAAGAAGAGGTCAGGAGGAGAAGGAAATTCCCCCTACCCTCCACATTCCTAGCCCAAAGCCCCAATTTCTGCCCCCACACTTGCGTCTCCAAGTGGCACCCAGCGCGCTCCCTCTGCTTAGGAACACCTCTTCCATTCGGCCCCTTTTCGGTTCCTTCCCTTCGCCTTTCCTTGTGACCCCTGCCTAGTCCCGCCCGCTCTGGCTGCTACCGTCCGCGCCGCACGGATCCCGACCGCTCCTTGGTGCCCTCTGCCCATCCTGCTCTTCTCCTGGGCCAGCGGGGACGCCCTAGGGTCCCCAACCTTTCGGGGACCGCCTAGCTCTGCGCACCAGATGCCCCTGCTCACAGCCACCCTGCCCGTCCTCTCCTAGGTCTGCAAAACCTCTACTCCTTTCAAAGCCCCTCCCGGACACTGCGTCTCTCAGGGTGCCCCAGCGACGCCCGAGGGTCCCGCGTTCTCACCTGAGTCCGCTCGAAGCTCTCGCGCTCAGCCGCCTCCAATCCCGCACCAACCCCGCGCCGGCTCAGCACCTTGGGCAGCGGGTTGGGTACCTGCTTCATGGAACTGGCCATCCGGTCCATGTCGCCGCGCGAAGACCAGTCAGGGGCCCTAGGCGGCCCCGGGATACCCACCGCACCGCCAAACAGCCCAGCCCTACCCGCCGGGATCCGGCGCTAACGGGACGGCTCCCGCCTCCCACTGGCTGGGAGCGCTGCCAGTCTCCGAGAGGCCCCTCCCCTCCCCAGGAGGCTTCCCCGCCCGCCTCCGCCCCCTCAACTCGCTTGGCCCGACAGGACCCTCAAGGTCGCGAGGCGCACTGTGACTGGCCCGAAGGCCTGTCAGTCACCACGATCCCGCCGTTTGGCAGCGGGGGCAGGGTGGGGGCGGAGCCTAGGCGTGCTGCCCCGACCTGCCCTCGCTCGCCCCGCCCCGACTCCCGGCGCACCACCCTCCTCTTCCCCCGCGGTCATCCTGGAGCGCCCGAGCGCCGTCCACCGCTTCCCACTCCCTAGTGGACTTGCACCGCTAGGTCTCGGGGTGCGACGATTTGCGACCGGGGGCGTTGGCCTGCCCTGTGGGTAGTCTGTTAACTTCTTTCGAGCCTGGGACGGGAGAGCGCGGAGGGACCAAACGGGCTGTCCCGAAGACCCGAGGACCCGAGGACCCGCCTCCCGGGAAGACCTCGCGCCTGGGTCTTGCGGGTCGGGCTCCCCTACGCCGCTCACGGGCCGCTTTCTCGGGCTTCCTCCGGCATCTGGTGTCCTCCGGGATGACCGCAGAACCGAGGGCTCGGAGAGCTGGGCCGGGTTACCTGGACCGGCTTCCCGCACCCCTGAACGTCTGCATCCGGCCAGGACTTACTTGTTGGTAGAAAACCCTGTAGACACTTCTGTTCATCCTCCGCTCTTGGCTGAGCCTCCGGTCCTGCTAGACATCCGCCAAGGTACTCATAGGTACAGGGAGGTGGGATCTTTAGCGGAGACGCTGAAGAAAGTTACAACTTTTCCGTTAAACTTCAATTCAGGTGTTTCTTTAAAAAATTTCTTTGAAACTCCAAAGTAATGAATGGCACCTTTAAGCATTAAACAGTTTGGTAATTCAAATGTATTCTTATTTTTTAAAATTAGATATTTTGGCAAAAACTCACACGTTCAATAGAGAAGTGAAAGAGGGGGCGGGCATTGCAAGCTCTAGGGAAGGCTTTTGCTGAAACATGTGCTTCACTCAGCTGGCACTGTGGGTACAGACTATGGGGGCGAGATGGAAGGAGGGAACTGCTGGGGAGACTCCAGCAGTAGGTGAGAGACAGTGAGAGCCTAGAAGAGGAGGGAAAGGAGAAAGTGCTTGGGTTGGACAAAGGGAATGGCAGTGCCAGAATTTCTGTAGAGGGAGGATCTAAGGGGTGGCAGTGTGATCAGAGGGAGAAATTGCCTTGAGCCTGTATTTGTACAGCAAGGAAGGGGCTGGTTTCACCTTACTTGAATTGTGTTTATGTGGGAGGCTTTGGGAGTGCCCCTCCCTTGGGTTTCTCTGGGAGAGATTAGATGTAACCTAATTTCCTAGCTTTTATGTCTGGGAAGAGGGAGATTACATTAAATGAGTATGGGAGCACTGTAGGAGTGCTGATTAAGAAAGTAGAAATGAGACGGTGCCCTGTGCTCAGTGAGTAGGATGCCAGCCACATACACCAATGAAGGCAGGTTCAACCTGGCCCAGGCCTGCTACACAACAATGACAACTGCAACAACAAAAAAAATAGCTGGGCATTGTGGTGGGCACCTGTAGTCCCAGCCACTTGGGAGATTGAGGCAAGAGAATCGCTTAAGCCCATGAGTTTGAGGTTGCTGTGAGCTGTAATGCCATGACACTCTACCCAGGGCGACATAGTGAGACTCTGCCTCAAAAAAAAGAAAAAAGAAAGAAAGTGGAAATGACCTGAAATTTAGGTAGAACATTATCAATATAGATGTGGGGGATGGACAGGTGGGTGGATGGAAACAAGAGCTAGGGAGGCAGAACAGGAGAAGCAAAAGGAGCACCAAGGCATGGAGAAAAAGGCAGTGCTGGGGACCTATGGGATGTACATTTGGTAACCTGTGCACTGTTGGGAGATAAAGACTATGATGAAGGTAGTCTTGGGGGCTGTAAAGGTGTAGGGTCAGAATTGCAGCAGGAGAGGAACTAAACTAGTGCAAAAGTGTGATCAGCATGAAGGGAATGGGCCAGAGAAGGTAAAGCAGCAGGGATTATTGGGAAGTTGTTACCATCTCTAGACATGAAGGCACCAGGGGAGGAGGCTGCCCAGAGTTGTGGCCTCAGGTAGAAAACCACAGTCACCTGAGAAGGAGGGAACAGGGAGATGAATACTCCAATCTCCCTATATCTTTCTGCTCCTCTACTTTCCTGCTAGTGCTGCCCATTGTGCAAAGCTAGCCAGAAGCCATCAGTGCTGCCTCCACCCCTCCTTCCAGGCATGGAGCCCGATGGAAAGTGGATGGCAGGGGTTTGGAGGGGCACTGGGAGATTCCCAAGACAAGGGTTGGCCCACAGAGATGGAAAAACACCAGAGAAACAGACAAAAGTCCTAATGACATTACCTCTGTGTGCCCATTCCTAGTCTTGCAACCACCTCATGCTCTGGATCTAGCTAAAGAGTGATTTATGACTCTTTGCCCAGAGTTTATGGCTTCAATAAATATGGACCCTTTAAACAGGGATTAAGGGATCAGATTAGTTCTTATTAGAATAAACCGGGGTAGGAATCAGGAATTTGTGGTTTAGAGGCACCCTGTGGAGAAAGACTCAAATGAGTTACCTTCCTCTGTGAAACTCAGAGCAAATCAAAAATAAGGATCTCGTTTGCAGCAAAACCCTGTGTCAAGAGTTTGGGGAAACCCTCCCCCAGAATATAAACTACAGGACTCTGCTAGGTACGTTCAGCTCTTACCTCCTCCCCAAGATGTTTAGGATTCACTTCTCTCATACTTTTGAGGGATGTGAATTTCCAGACATAAAGTCCTAGTCTTTGGAAAACCCATAGGAGAATGGTTAAGTGTTCTATCACCTGCCTCTCTATAACTAGTGAAATATGCCCCCACTCCACATATAGTTTGGATCTGATTTAGCATGTTGTGTGAGGATATATAAACTGATCACACTGTTCCTACAGGTTCCTGGAGCCCAAATACACATTGCATAGTTTTGTTTTTTTTTTTTGAGACAGAGCCTCAAGCTGTCACCCTGTATAGAGTGCTGTGGCATCACAGCCCACAGCAACCTCCAATTCCTGGGCTCAAGCAAGTCTCTTGCCTCCGCCTCCCAAGTGGCTGGGACTACAGGCGCCCGTCACAATGCCTGGCCATTTTTTGGTTGCAGCCGTCATTGTTGTTTGGCGGGCCCGAGCTGGATTCGAACCCGCCAGCTCAGGTGTACAGCCTGTTGAGCCACAGGCGCCAAACCGACGTTGCATAGCTTTTTTGTTTGTTTGTTTTGTTTTTCTTGGTAGAGACAGAGTCTTCACTTTATCACCCTTGGTAGAGTGCTGTGGCGTCACAGCTCACAGCAACCTCCAACTCCTGGGCTTAGGCGATTCTCTGGCCTCAGCCTCCCGAGTAGCTGGGACTACAGGCGCCCGCCACAAGGCCCAGCTATTTAGACGTTGCATAGTTTTAATGAGATATAACTGATTTGTAGTTGTATCCTATTAACCAAGGGGCACACATTGCAATATTCCCCAGTGGATGCCTGAAAATGCAGATTGTACTGAGCCCTATATACAGAGAGTACCAAAAAAATGTATGCACATTTTAAGAAAGGAAAAACTATTAAATTTGTCATACTCAAGTCACATTTGACTTTTGCAATTCTCAAAGTGATTTGTATTTATCTTTTGCTGTCAGTATATATTGAGTGTTATAATTTTAATACAATTTTTTCCTTTCTTAAAATGTGCATACATTTTTTGGCACCCTCTGTATACTGTACATAAACACCTCTGTTTATGGCACCCTATGTTTTGTACCATACATAAACTTCTATCATAAAGTTTAAATTATAAATTAGGCACAATAAGAGATTAGCAATAGCTAATGCTAAAATAGAACAGTTAATAACAGTGTAATATAAGTTATGTAAGTGGGGTCTATCTCTTGAAATATGTTTTTGAACTACTGTACTTAACAGTACTCACCTATTTGGGGACCAAGGTTGACAGCAGGTAACTGCAGAAAGCAAAACCTTGGAGAAGACAGAACTACTGTACATTAAACTGCATATATTTAAAGTGGACATTTTGATGAATTTCAACATATTCACATGTACAATTGACCCTTGAACAACATGCATTTGAATTGGGTGGGTTCAGTTTTACATGGATCTTTTTTTTTAAACAAACTTGGATTGAAAGTGCTGTCAATATTCTTGGCATGTGAAAGTATGGGGAGGTCAAGTTTTCCAATACATGGGTTCCATGGGACTTGAGTATGAGATTTTGGTATACTCAGGAATCCTGGAACCAATCCTCTGTGTATACCAAGGGTTGACTGTATATACCCACAAAATCATCACTACAGTCAATATGATGAACATATTCATCATCCTGAAAGGTTTCCTCTTGGTTCTTTGTATTTCATCCCAACCTTCTTATAGTCCCTGTGCCCAGGCAACTAGTGATCTGTTTTATGCCACTCTAGGTTAGCTTACATTTTCTAAAATTTTATATAAATGAAATCATATTTATATAATATTTTTTTGTCTGACTTGTTTTGCTAAGGATAAGTATTTTGAAATTCATCTATTAATATGAATTCCGTACTTTATTCCTTTTTATGAGAAGGATTTTAGTATATCAATATTCCACAATTTGTTTATTCATTAACCTCCTGATGGAGATTTCTCAGTTTTTGACTATTACCAAAAAAAAAAAAAAGAAAAAGCTGCTGTGAATAGTCATATACAAGTCTTTGTATGAACATATGCTTTCATTTCTCTTGGGTAAATACCTAAAATTGTAAAGTCTGGGTTATATGGTAGATGTATGTTTAATTTTTCAAGAAATTGACAAATTATTTACCAAAATGGTTGTACCATTTTATATTCCCACTGTCAGTGTATGAGAATTCCACTGCCTCACATCTTCATCAACACTTGGTGTGGTCAGTCTTTTTAATTTAGCTATTCTAGTAAGTACATAGTAGTATCTAATTAGTGTTTAAATTTTCCAGTAAGTAATGATGTTGAGTATTTTTTCATATGCTTATTTGACATGTGTAATACATATTCTCTTGGGAAAGTGTTCATTTAAATCTTTTACCTATTTAAAAAATCTTTACATTTTGGGCAAGGTGCCTGTAGCTCAGGGGCTAGGGCACCAACCACATACACCGAAGGTACAGGTTTGAACCCAGGCCGGGCCTGCCAAACAACAATGACAACTACAACCAAAAAATAGCCGGACATTGTGGTAGGCACCTGTAATCCCAGCTACTTGGGAGTCTGAGACAAGGGAATCACTTAAGCCCAGTAGTTCGAGTTGCCACAGCACTCTACCCAGGGCGACATAGTAAGACTCTGTCTCAAAAAATAAATAAATAAATAAATAAATAAATAAATAAATAAATAATCCTTACATTTTGAAATAATATATACCTATAGAAGAGCTGCAAGATAGTACAAAGAATTCTTTTTTTTTTTTTTGTAGAGACAGAATCTGACTTTATCGCCCTTGGTAGAGTGCCGTGGCATCACACAGCTCATAGCAATCTCAAACTCCTGGGCTTAGGCAATTCTCTTGCCTCAGCCTCCTGAGTAGGTGGGACTACAGGCGCCCGCCACAACGCCCAGCTATTTTTCTGTTTTGCAATTTAGCCAAGGCTGGGTTTGAACCCACAACCTTCGTTATATGGGGCCGGCACCCTACTCCATGAGCCACAGGCGCCGCCCCAAAGAATTCTTATATAATTTTCACCTAGTTTTTTCAAATGTTAACATCTTACATAACCATGGTGCAATTATTAAAACTAAGGAGTTAACACTGGTACAATAGTATCAATTAAACTACAGACTTTATTTGTATTTATGCCCTTATTCTGTTCCAGGGTCCAATCCAGGACTCTAGGGTAGGGCACCGGCCCCATATACTGAAGGTGGCAGGTTCGAACCTGGCCCCAGCCAAACTGCAACAAGAAACAAGAGAACAATAACCAATCCAGGACTCTACATTGTATTTAACTATTAATAGTTACTCAGTCTTTTCTTCTCTTTTGTGACCTTATCATTTTCTTTTTTTTTTTGAGACAGAGCCTCAAGCTATTGCCCTGGGTAGTGTACCGTGGCATCACAGCTCACAGCAACCTTCAATTCCTGGGCTCAAGCGAGTCTCCTGCCTCCGCCTCCCAAGTAGCCGGGACTATAGGCGCCCACCACAATGCCCGGCCATTTTTTGGTTGCAGCCGTCATTGTTGTTTGGTGGCCGGGGCTGGATTCGAACCTGCCAGCTTAGGTGTATGTGGCTGGCTCCTTAGCCGCTTGAGCCACAGGCACTGAGCCCACCTTATCACTTTTGAATACTTTATACGATGTCCCTCCATTTGGGCTTATGCTGTATTTTCTCATGATGGTACGATCTTTTTGTGAAATACCACAGAAGTGATGTGCTCTTTTTAGTATAGTCTACCGGTGGGTACACACCTTCAATACATTTTATCACTAATGATGTCAACCTCAGTCACTTGGGTTTAGGAAGAGGTAGAGAATAAATCCCTCTTGGATTCAAAATGCCACACTCAAGGATGCAGAAGGCCATATGTGGTCCCAAGGCCGCAGGTACCCCAACTCATCAAGATCATCTTTCTTCTCTGTAAAGTTACTGTTTTCCCCATTGTAAGTAATAGAAAAACTTGGGGGAGATACTTTGAGACTATGCAAATATTCTGTCTCCTTGCTTTTTTGTTTTTTTGGTTTTTTTTTTTTTTGAGACAGCCTCAAGCTGTCACCCTGGATAGAGTGTGGTGGCATCACAGCTCACAGCAACCTCCATCTCCTGGGCTCAAGCGAGTCTCCTGCCTCTGCCTCCCAAGTAGCTGGGACTACAGGCGCCCGCCACAACGCCCGGCCATTTTTTGGTTGCAGCTGTCATTGTTGTTTGGCGGGCCCGGGCTGGATTCGAACCCACCAGCTCAGGTGTACGTGGCTGGCGCCTTA
>CAUYRH010118599.1:0-17525 GCA_963574655.1 Perodicticus potto
TCCATGGATGGACTGTGTCCATTCATTGATACACTCATTCACCTTGCCCCTGGTGGAAGGGACTGTATTCATTTGTTTCCTGGCCAAGGAACCCATACACCTATATATATCCTGAGGCTAGAGGCCTAGAGGAGGAGACGGGGAAAGACCGGGAGAGGAACGGAGAGAACATCTCTCTCCCCACTTGAAATCTCTCCCTCTACCAGGAGCTTTGGTGTTCTCTGTATTCTTTTCTGTAAATCAATTCTGTCTTACCACAGAGGGGTGGTGGTGGGGGAAATAATGTAATGAAGAATAATAAAATACATATATTTAAAAAAAAAAAAGAAATACCTGTATAGCTCCATAATGGAACACCTGGGTGGAAAGGGCATGGAGAGGGAGATAGCTCTCCTAACAAGCATGAGAGCTCACAAGATGAGAGCAGTGGCGAATTGGCAGTCTCTACGGGTGTTGAGAGGCACGAGATCAGCCTTCTATTAGCCTGGAGGGGAAGGCAGTTGGGAGCATGCACATTCTATCACGGATCACGGACCTGCTTACTCTGACTCTGTCTCCTCTCCTGTCTGCAGAACGCCAGCACGCCGTCTCTCTGCTGACGATCACCAAGCTCTGCTAAAGACTAAGATCTCTCTCTCTAAGAAGACTGCTTTACTCTCTCTAAGATTCTCTCTCTCTCTCTCCAGCTGAAGTAGACAGCCCTCAGGCACCTAAGAGAAACTGAACCTGAGCAAGGTAACTTAGCGGTCCGCGTCTGGAACCTAGTTAAGCCGGCCCGAGACCCGGCCAGGCCTGGGCTCTGACATCCTTCATATTAAGACTATGAAAATTTAAAGGTAAATATCAGAATCTGCTAAGTTCCTTTTCACCCTTTCCCTAAATAGTTCACAAGCTCTAAATTTAATCACTGCTGAGGAAAGTCATCTCCTCTGAGCCACACAGTATCCTGCTGGCTTCCGTCCTGGTGATGGTAGTCCTCCTGTCCACGCTGGCAGGCCTGACGGTGACAGTTTTTCTACTTATTTTTCCTCCTGTTCTCTCAGGCATTTGGTTCGGATGGAATCCCTTAACTGTACTGAATCGTCTGCCCATTGCTGTTGCTATCTCAGGACCAGCATAACGTCAGATTCTGGAGGAGTCTGAGGAGTCCTTCCGCATTGCTGTGTGCCAGGTGGTGTCTGGTGGGTAATGCTGGGACAGGACAGACAGACACAGCAAGTGGCCGTGGGGGCCCTGCTGAGTCCTGACCACCCTAAGTGTAATAACCCAGTCCTCTGCCCCTGCACCAAACCCCCTACCCCTGCTATTAATCCCCCAACCCATAGGTTTAAAGAATATAATAAACCCTTTACTCTTCAAAAGGGAAGTGTTTTGTGTTTTAGCCCTAGCCCCCACAAGGGCGGAGGAGCTAAATTCTGGGAGAAGAGATAAGCTTACAGAAGG
Organism: Perodicticus potto; assembly: GCA_963574655.1. NCBI lineage: Eukaryota > Metazoa > Chordata > Mammalia > Primates > Lorisidae > Perodicticus > Perodicticus potto. The sequence goes on from CAUYRH010118599.1 coordinate 1,444, forward strand.
AAGGGAGGGGTATGTTTCTAAAGAAAGCCCCTGGTGCAATACCCCTTGGTGGAAAGTCCCAAGTTCCTTGCAAACTTACCCAACTCTTGTGCCTGTACCTTGTACCCCTGAACTATGTATGAACCATGTACCTTATGACCCATAGAGTAATGAACTTGTGATGTATCTTGTGATTAATGAACCAATATGTACCCCCCGCCCCGCGACCCTGCCTTAACTGCTATGATTGGCTTCTGTATTGCGCTAGCTTGTTTTGCTGACCACGCAAGAAAAATCGTATAAAAAGATTGCCTACCTGGCATTCAGGGCTGCATGCCTTTATGGTATCAGCCCCCTGTAGGTGTAATAAATTTATCAATTATTGCATCAAAGTGGGGTCCATCTTTCTATCTCCATGACTCGGTTTACTTTATATCCGCTGCTTTTCTGCCTTGCCGTGAGCTTTCTTGAGCCTGTTCCTTCTTTGTCCCTAACTCGTGGGTTGATAGCAATCCTTCCTATTACCTATTCCTAATTATAGTGATCAATTACACATTGTCAAAGCATGTCTTTTTATCCACGCTTTTATTTTCAGCTTATGGTATCATAAAGCCTCCTAATAAAATAATAGAGTAAATTTATGGTGTACTTGAGAAAATTTCAAAATCTACTCTGGCTCCAGGAATTGGCCAGCAGGTATGCACTGTAGATGTAGACACTCAAATTGCAGATAGTCAGCTCAGAGAAAACTTGTTACATCGCTGGAGTGATGAAAGTTCAAAGTTACAGATTGTCACTTTGGTTTTTAGTGCCTTGTGTTTTGAGGGGTAAGATTTAGTATGTGTATGTAGAAAAGGTACTTACACTTACTTGTGTTAAAGTTTATAATTTTAATACATTAAATTTACAAACCTACTCTTTAAGCCTAACTTACATAGCTTTTATTTTTAAAAACAAATTAAATTTGCTTAAAATACTCATTTTTGTTTTCTTCGATTAATATTCAAATAGCTTACAGACTTAGCTGACTGAATTTCTTAGATTTTAATTCAATTTAAAAAGCTGATTAATGAATAACCTTAACTACTTCCCACTGAAATCTTAAATCTAACATATGTAATTTTATTAGCAATATTAAACATAGAACAAGACAGATCTATATCACATGAATAAAAAGGAATTAATAAACTCTTAAATATGTTTTATGAGCCTCAAATTATGTACATGGGGATTTAATAAATTGTTCTTTTAGGTTTTATGTTAAAAATACGTATTTCGATAAATGTCATAACTATAAGCAAGTCAACATTATCTTAAACTATTTAAAACAAAAAAGGTACAACTCCTAGTATAACAGTAAAGATTCTGTTTAGAAACTAGAACTGCTCCAGGTATTTTATTTTACTATTCTTTTTTATTTCAGATTAATTATTATTAATTAATAATTAACACAATTAAGTTACAACGTTTGGGTTTGTAAGGCAAAGTCCCTGTTGTAGGCGTGTCCTGCACCTGGGAGGTGTGCCACGTACCCTTACATTGTGACCACTAGCCAGGAGCACATCTATCCCCTCCTCTTACACTTCCCTCCCCCAGCTTGAATTGCATTGAATTTTTCTCTTGTGTGAGTGTGTAGTAGTTTCTTGGCTCATATTAGTATTGAGTACGTTGAATACCTGCTTTTCCAGTCTCGTGATACTTTGCTAAAGAGAACATTCTCAAACTCTATCCAGGTTAATACAAAAGATGTAAAGTTTCCATCATTTTTTATGCCTGAATAGCTGGGTATTTTACACAGAAAAAGACCGAACATAGAGAAAATCTCGGAAAAGGCTGAGGAGGGTGTCATTGGAGTTACTCCATACAAACCACAAACTCTTCTGTCTAAGAGCCGGGAAGTTGCTGTGACCATAGGTACCTCTGCTGTCCCCACTTTGTCTCAGCACCTACAAAACACAGAGCAGGAGGAATGCAAGCTGGATGCCACAGCTCCTTTCTACCCCTAGTTTCCTGGTCATGTCAGCAGAATGCAGTGACCAGGGTGTCCTCCACCTTCCTTTTACTTTCCGAGTCTCTTGAGGTTTTATCTAATTGGTGGAAATTATTCCATATGGAGTCCTGGATGCAAGGGAGGCCAAGAGAGGGGATTTTTATCTCTTGTATCTTTGAAATTGGAGGCTCATGGGGAGGTACAATACAACCTGGTGAACCAAATCAATGGCGTCCACTGAGAGGCCCAGAAAACTCTTAAAGGTTATAAATTCAAGTTGTGAATTCTGTTTATTGCTTCAGAATTCTGGGTCACAATTCCAGGAAAATTATCCTCAAATATACTTGTTTATTACTTGGATCCATTTTTGCAGTTTGGCTTTATCTATTTTATCGACAAGGGACTTCAAATCCGGGCCTTTCTGCTAAGATTTAATGTAAGTTTTATAACCCAAGCATTAATAAGGATCTTCAACCCAATTTTACCATAACCTCATAGTAACTCCTTTCCCAACTTTTATAATCTGACATTATGTGTTTGAACTCTCACCCGTCACATAGATTGCAATAAATTTTTTATTACCTAATATAGAAGATATAACTTCACCCACACTGGAACTAAATCTCCATTATAGTGAAACACTTTGTAACACGGTTTTACTTAACAGCATTTCATTTTATTTATGTGATAGAAATTCTCTTTAGGAAAATGAGATTTAACCCTTAAAAATTATTCTTTTTAAACTATGATAATAAACTTCTGTTTCATAATTGTGATGTACATGTTATCCTGGAGAATGAAACCTGAATTTTATAGTCATTATGTGTAATAGTAACTTAAGTAATAACTACTCTCCTGGCAATTTGGGTGCACTCCTCTACTAACATAAATGGTCAATTTTAGTTAATTATCAGCTATTTATTTATACATGTGTTACTATTATGATTCTAGGTGCCTTTAGGACAAAACCCTGTCTTTGGTCTTCCAGCACATAGTAGAATGCGCTGTGTCCTCTGCACATCAATGTTTACAAATATTTTAAAAAATCAATTTTATTTTCCATCAAAGTAAAAATTTCACTCTTTGAATATTATTTAAAATTTGAAAATAAACTAAGTGTATTGCTTATAACTAATAAAAAATGGTCATTTCAGAAGAACATTTTAATCTTAGGTGTTATACAGTTAGTTTTTTACATCTGTTAGGTTTGCAACCACAGATTCAACCAGCTGCAGTGGAAAATATTTACAAAAGATAAATAACAATACAATAGTAAAACATAGTACAAATAAGAACAATACAATGTAACAACTATTTACACAGTATTTGCATTCTACTAGGTGTTATAAGTAAACTATGGATACAGGCGTAGCCAACCTTTTTTTTTTTTTCAGCAGTACCTTGGAAGAATAAGAATTAAATACACAAACGTTAAGGAAAGCTGATTAGCAGAAGAAAAAGTCCTTGCACACTCCCCCCAATATCTGATACCACAGACAGATACCATAGATAAGCAAAACAGTCCTCAAATAATCTGCATGGGGCAGGTTGGGCACCCCTGAAGGTAGTGGGAGGCTGCAAACCCTATGCCATTTTATATGAGGGACTTAAATACCCTTGAATTTTGGTATCTGCATGGGTGAGTAGGTGGGAGTGTCCAGGAAACATCCCCCTGTGGATATGGAGGAATGACTGCATACCTTTTTAACTTTGTTCCTTCTCATCCATCCACAAGACCACTATTAACCAAGAATATGTTAATTTTTTCACAAATCAGTTTACTGTATTTGAGTGGGTCTACTACTTTGAGGCTTTCTATTCTGTTCTATCAATGTATTTGTTTGTTTTACTAATACCATGCTGTCTTATTTACTGTCTTAGCCCTAGGTTGTCTGAGTCCTCCAACTTTTTGTTTTCTTCCATATCGTGTTGGCTATTCTAAGCTCTTTGCCTTTCCACATGCATTTTTGAATAAGATTGTTGACATCTACAAAATGATTTGCTGGCTTTTTGATTGAGGTTTTGATATATCTATAGAAAAAATTATGAATTGACATCTTAATAATATTCAATATTCCAATCCTTGAACATGGAGTATATCTCAATTTAGTTTTTCTTTTTGAGACAGAGTCTCAAGGTAGAGTGCCATGGCATCATACCTCACAGCAACCTCCAACTCTTGGGCTCAAGTGATCCTCTTGTCTCAGGTTTTTTTTTTCTTCTATTTTTAGTAGAGACAGGGTCTCACTTTTGCTCAGGCTGGTCTAGAACTCATGAGCTCAAGCAATCAACCCACCTTGGCCTCCCAGAGTGCTAGGATTATAGGCATGAGCCACCACATCTGGCCTCGATTTAGTTTTTCTAATACATATTTTTGTCAGTGTGTAATAATTCTCCATATACACTCTGTCCATATTTTATTAGATTTATACCTAAATGTTTAATTTTAGAGGGGTGCTATTATAACCAAAACATGCATATACCTGTAATTTTCTGAAATATAAAAATAATACATTTTCAAATTCAAATTCTCATTGCTGGTGTATAGGAAAGCAATTGGCATTTGTCTGGTGACTTGTGTACTGTGATCTTCTTATATTTATTTATTATTCCCAGGAGATTTGTTTTATTTTCTTTTAACATATCTCATGTTTTTCTATATAGACAATAATTCCATCAGTGAACAAAGACTGTTTCTTTCTGATTCGTCAACGTCTTATATATTTTCCTTGTTTTATTATACTAGCTAAGATTTTAAAAGTATGATGTTGAATAGGAATGATAAGAAAGAGTATCTTTCTTATTCATGAGTATTTAAGGGATGTGTTCACTCTCTTACTCTTAATTCTGATGTTAGCTGTAAGTTTCTTCCAGATATTCTTCATAATGCTGAGGAAGCTTCTCTTTATTCCTACTTTGGGGCAAGTGGTCTTCATGAATAGGTGTTGGATTTTGTCAACTACCTTTTCTGAGTCTATTAATATAATACCATTTTTTTTCTTTAGGTTGATTTGGTGGATTACATTGAGTTTTTAAAATTGAACCAGACTTGAATACCTGAAATAAATCCCAGTTAGTTAAGGTATGTTCTGTTTTCAACATTGTTTGCTTCTACTTGCTAACATTTTCTTGTGGTTTACAAGAGCAAATGCACAAACTAGTCTGTATAACATGAACCTCTCTTGGTACCATGTGGACCAAAGAAATTTTTAATAATGTAAATTTCCTGACACAGAACAGATGCTTGCTAGAGAATAATTTGAGAATTATAGAAAACATGATTTTATTTTATATCATTTGCTGGCAAATCCTGTAGATTTGATTTCATCTTTTTCAGGGTAATGAAGTTGGTGTAATTTTTGTCATTTCTCACTTTAGGAAGCTAACAGGTGAGGAAGAACTGAAGCAAATTGTTTGGAATGACACAGCTGACGAGCTGCGGAGCTCTGCTTGAGCCTGGTTTTTCATCAAGTCCATGTTTCTTCCCGCCACAGCAAATAGCCTTGCTAAAAGTATCGGAGATGGAAAGTTGATAGGTTCAAAGCCACCAAACAAGTCAGTAGTAAAGTTTCAAATGAAAGCCACTAGGCCAGGCTGTGGTGGCGGTGGCATCTGCGCTGGGCTCTGGGCTCTGGGCTGCGGCCACGGTCCAGCTTGGTGTCCACGGCTCCGGCTCGCGCCCTGGACGAGACAGTGGGGGCCTGAAGCAGGTGCTGCCCTGCGTGGCCGGTGGCCGACAGTGCACGCGATGGTGCTCCAGCGGGGCGGCAGGTAAGCGCCGGCTAGAACCCTCTGCCCAGTCCCGCGTGGCCTGCCTGACCCACTTGGAACCGACCCGAACCCACCCCAACTGCCCCGGGCTGTGTGGTCTTACCGGAACTGACCCGAGCCCACCCGACCTGATGCGGGCTGACCGGGACTGACCAGGCCGACCCCAACTGCCCTGGGCCGTATGGCCTGACTGGCTCTGAATTGACCCGACCGCCCCGGTTCCAGATGACCCAGCCTAGCCTGTGGAGGCTCCACTGGCCGAGCACACAGCCCTGGCCCACTCCAGTGGGCATTACCTGGGCAGGACCCTGGTGGGATGAGCCTGGAGCTGGGTGGGAGGAGGCAGAAATAGAGAGTCCACTCTAGGCTCTGGGCCCAGTACTGCAAAAAAAGAGGCCATGAAGTTGAATATTAAGAAGCTGCTCAACAGACACAACATTGTGTTCGGTGGTTACACATGGACTGGGTTTGATGAACCTTTTCTGACAAGAAATGTGCGGTCTGTGTCTGTTGTTGACACAGAATTAAAGGTGAAAGACCCACAACCCGTTGATCTGAGTGCATGACTGTTGTGCAGCGCATCTTCCAGCAGAAGGAAGATGGCCCTAGCAGCGCGAATTTGGAAGAGACGGAGAACGTCATTGCGGCCAATCCCTGGGTTCTGCCTGCAGAGTCTTTGTAATCGACGGAGAGAGGAACAATAGACAATGTGTGCGGTAGTTCATGTCCTGCCGCCAGAGTGGAGGAAACACACAAGCTCATTGTAGAGACCAGCCTTGGGAGGCGCCGATTAGATGGACCTCTCAGAGCCTGAGGACTGCCGTGTGGCTGTGCTGGATGAAGGACGCCCGTGTGAGTCCACACCGAGAGAAGCACACCCTGCTCGATGAGTGCGAGGGTCTTGGCCAATCTGGGTCCCCAAGGGAGAGAGGGGAGCCATGGAATCTGAGTTTTAGAGTCACATCATCATACTCAGAATATCCAGCACTCATCAACAGTACCGAAACACAAAGAAAAAGGGAAATCTAGCCCATTCACAGGAAAAAAAGACTTGGCAGACGCTACCGCGGAGGAAGCTCAGACATCAGAATTACTAGTCAAAGACACTGGATCAGCTCCTCTGACCGACTGTTGAATGCACATCACATTTGATCCTCATCTGTCTCACACACAGTTGTAGAGGAAAAGGAAGTTCTCAGGACCTTCCCAGGTTCTTTACACAAAGGGCAGGTGGATCCGGTCCACAGCAGCTGTCACCTGTGAAGCCAGAGCCGGGGACAGGGACAGGCCTCCCACATCCATTGGGGCTGCCCTCTCAGACCATGTATGGAGTTCTTCACTGCCCCAGAAGTGAGGTCCTGCAAACTGTAGTTCTGAGCCTGCAGGCCAAGTGTAGCTCCCCAAACTGAAGTCTGTTCAACTCCACACTGACAATGGGGATCACAAGCTGTTCTTCCCAGGTGCAAAGCAGATGAGACAGAACCAACCACTCCTCCACCCACCCACACACTTCTGCATAACTGATTTTCCCTTTACTCCCGTTTTCTCTCCAAACACTGACTTATGGCCGAGGCAGGTGGATTGCCCAAGCTCGCTGATTTGGGACCAGCCTGAGCCAGAGCAAGACCTCGTGGCAGCCCTAGGCACAGGGGTGGCATATCTAATAACCCTGAGTCTACAGGAGCCTGTTCAAGTCGGTGAGAAATTGAGTAAAGAAGTAAAGTTGGACAGTTAACACACAAACCAGGCCAACCGAGGCTGAGGTCACGGAGCCGAAGAAGAACCTGAGGGGAAAGGCAGAGGCTGATGCCCGGGCATGGGAGCTCATCCAAGGACGGACAGGCACCCGCCGGCCATGTGTGGAGAGAGGGGCCCTGCCTCTGACCACCCCCCTCAATTTCTCTGGGCAGATGCCCTCAGACCACTGTCGGTCACTCCCCAGTTTCACGTGCACTAGAAATGTGCACAGAGCTGGCTGCAAATGCAGTCCCGTTTGACCTCGCAGAGAGGCCGTGAAGACAGAGCCAGTCCTTTCTCACAAGCGGGGAAACAGAGGCTCACAGACACCGTGTGGCATGGCCAGGCCAGGGTCCAAGAGGCGCCCACAGCCTCTGTGTGCACCTCTCCTTCTCCACTGTGCTCAGACCAGGGCCCACTCCCCATCAGGCTCCAGGGATTCAGGCCTTAAGGGGATCCAGGGACTGAACCTCGTGAAACAAGCACAGTCTGTGAGCATGTGTGGGGGCTCCTGGTGCCACCCTGAATCCAAGGGCACTAAAGCCAGAGAGGGTGCTGCCGGGAGGGTGTGCAGTTAGCACCTGTCATCTCTGTCCCCAGAGGGCATTCAGGCCAAGGAAGGCCTTAAGAATCTTGATCCTTTCCAAAGCTCATGTGCACATTTGTGCCAGAAATAATGTCACATGCTGTAGACAGACCAAAATCATCCCCACACTCTTGTCTTCAATCAAAAGACACAGAGAATGATCCATCCATCCAACTCAGAAAAAAAAAATTAAATATCCAGGTAGTAATTCTGGGAATGTACTTTCACTAAGATGCCTCCCTTAGTCTTTCTGCCAAGACACTATATCTTAGAAAGTATTCCTTTAACGTTTTCCAATGTATTTTGTTCAACTAAAAAAAAGGGGGGGGGGAGTAGTGCCCATAGCTCAGTGAGTAGGACGCCGGCCCCATATACCTAGGGTGGCAGGTTCAAACCCAGCCCCAGCCAAACTGCAACAAAAAAATAGCTGGGCATTGTGGCAGGTTCTTGTAGTCCCAGCTACTCAGGAGGCTAAGGCAGGAGAATCGCCTAAGCCCAGGAGCTGGAGGTGGCTGTGAGCTGTGATGCTACTGCATTCTACTGAGGGTCACAAAGTGAGACTCTGTTTCTAAAAAAAAAATTAAAAATTTCAAATGAAATGTGTATTTTTCATATCTGCACTAAAACCATCAGTTTAAGATATCTAATAACAATTATATACATATTTATGTATTTCTACATATGCACATAAAATATTGAAAATAAAGTTTCTAAGCTAGGAATCTCCACTCTGCTGCCTACGGGGCCCCATGATGATTTTGTGAGGCTTTTTTTTCTTATCTGTAATGGGAAAAGTATGTGTGGACCTTTATTTTTTTTTTTGCTAATCAGCTTTCTTCATTACTGTTTTGTGTTGTACTATGTAGCCCCAAACAACTCTTATTCTTCCAATGTGCAGCAGAAAAGAAAAAAGGTGAGAAGCAGATGTGGAATCTGTACACCTCCTTTAATACTCATGTTTCTTTTAAGACTATGAAAAAATGTTTTGTTTCCCTGAACCTAAAATGCATTTTCTCTGACACAGTGTTCTCCCATTTAGTCGTGTTTTTCGAGAAAATCATCAATGCAACGCCATTAATCATTTAGCAGCCGGTACAAGAAAGAGCATTTAGGAGACTTGGGTTGATGTACAATTCAGGAATAAACATTTGCTTGCTGTACTTCATGAGATGCTGACACTTAATTCAATGAACCAGAGAGACATCTTCTTTTCACTCTTATGATTTCTAGAATTAGACTATTTAGTGTTTTTTAAATAAAGTTTATCATAATTATAATTTAGTGCTATGAGAAAAATATATGGCATTTTCCAATGAAAGAGGAAAAAGCATGTAAAGAAAAAATTATCTGTCCACTGTCTTGAGGTGGCTCATTTTTTACCAGTTAATGATACAAAATAGCAGCAAAATATTCAACTGAGTTTTTAAAAGTAACCAGGAATTTTACCTATTTCCTATAAACTAAAAAGTTTCAGAATATGCAAGATTTTGACTCCCATGACTGTGAGTTTGTGAGTGTGGAACTGGTTTAGTTAAATTTTATTTTATTATCATTAGGTACTATGTTTTATTGGAGCTCAAAACTTATAAGCCAATTAACTAGTCAGCATTTAAGAATTTTTGTAAAAGTTGACTTTTTATTATAAAATAGTACATACTCATTTTAGAAAGTTTATGTAATAAAGATAAGCATGTAATAATTCAAAAGTTTGAAAAGGTTACATAACAATTCACTATGTATAAATATTGCTAGCATTTTTTGCATATAAGCAATTGCCTTTATGCATTTTGGTATCTGTACCAAATGTGCTATACATACATCTGTATATGTATAGCAAATGCATAATCATAAAATAATCAAAAACAGTGTTTCATCATCAATTGTATACTATTGAGCACTTGAAGTGAAGAGACTTTGTGAAGCAGAAATCAAAGTGATAACCAAGGATTTATCCAGTTGGGACTGATGACCGAGAGCCAGAAGGAAGGCAGAGAGGACAGAAAGGCATTCTTCCCATAGAAAGAATATTCAACACAGGGGTGGGGGTGCAGAAGGGAGTGCTGTCCTCTCTCGGCCCTTGAAGACCCTGCATCATGCCCTAGTGAGAGGCGTGACATCCTGTGAGGATGATTTACACATCGAATCTTTGCAAGACTTGGAAAGTCAAGGAAGCTCTTCTGAAATCATCCTGTCAATGTCTGCATGCATGGAGCAGGGTGGCCAGTGAATCAAATTTAGTTTTTAATTCTTTTAATATTTAATATATAGAGGTTGGTATTTGCAGAGAAAAAAATGGATAACAAGACCTTGGATTGTTCTGAGAAGCAAAAGATATAAATAAAAATATATTTATAAATAAATATATCTTTATATAAAGATTCAAAGTTTCTGAAACCCATTGAATGGATGGAGTTAGGCTTGACCATGACTTGGAAAGAAGAAAGTCCCAACGAAGCCTTGATACTCGCTTCACTAGGTGTTAGAGAATAGATAGGGCCAGTGCTGCTCTATGTGCATGGCAGGGGTCCTGAAGTAAGTGTGCTACTGACAGTGAAAATTAATCTTATCAAGACCTCTTGCCCCAGAGGAGGATAAGACACTCATGAATCTAAAGTGTCCTGCCTCTAGGAGCTCAAAGCAGTCTTTTGGCTGAGCATGGACATACAGAGGAAGGCAGCCTTGCAAGGGAATCTTCCTACCTTGAAATTTAAAGAGTGTTAGCACACAAGACAGGCAGCTGCCAACCCACAACCAGAGCAGGAGTCTCAGCTCAGCCACATGGCTTAGCCCAGGACTAGAGGAGTGTGCCAAGGTCGATGGCTAGCCAAGGGTTGGTTGTACCTCCTGGATAGTAGGTGGGTATCTAGGCGGCGCCTGTGGTTCAGTGGGTAGGGCGCCGGCGCCATATGCTGAGGGTGGCGGGTTCAAACCCAGCCCCGGCCTAACTGCAGTAGGTGGGTATCTGATTGCCTACAGAGGCTGAGTTGGAAGTAAACTAACTTATGTTGTTTGTTTATAGTATCTCCCAGCTAACTGGGTCACGTGGCAGCTGGTAAAGCGGTAGCAGTAGGTCTGACTAATTAGAAATGAGAAAACATGCTGGGGAATTTAAGAATCATCATGAGAATCAAGTGATCTTGTGGAAATAGCATTAAACAACATTAAGAAATGATGGCTCAGTGAATCCCACACTGGTGAGGAGTGAGAGACCTTTTTCATGGAGCAGAGAGGGAGGGAGTCTACCTCACCAAGCAGCCTCAACATGTTGGGTCCTTTAGGTGAAATAGATGGCAAGTAAGACCATCAACAGGGTCTTATTTGTTTCCTATCGCTGCTGTTAGATAATTGTAAAACTTCATCTCCCTAACCCAATTACCCACTGAAATTTTCAAACTTATGGCCCACCCCCTCTGGCTCTTCTTGCCAGAGCAGTAACTCCTTATTGGCTATTCTACTATCCAGTCTACCTCCCCTAACCGAACCTATATAAGGTGCACTTGTCTTTTGTTCTCTCTCTCTTCTCTCACTCTTTGCACCTCTCTCCCCCATCTCTCTCTCTCCTCTCTCTCTGCCATACCCCCCTCTTTCCCTCTCTCTCTTTCTCTCTCTCTCCCTCTTTTCCCTCCTCCTTCATGCTGCTCTGCAGCATCCCCCGCCAATAAAGGCCCTTCATACAAGCCTTGGTGGTGTGTGAGGTTTCTACTGGTTGAGTGCCCCCTTTCATCTGGTATCAGAAGCAGGATCTAATTAGGGAATGCTCCAAGCTCCTGAGAGCTCCCTTTCTTCTTCTCGCACTCCTGGCATTCACCACCATATCAGCTTGTGTCCATCCGCCAAGGTGCCATAACCAGCACTCAACACCACCTCATCCGAACTTGGTAAGTACCTGTATGGGAGCGAGTTTTCGCTAATTGTGGGCTAGGTTGCTTACATTCCTGGCGATTCACCCATTTCTTAAGGCTTGAGTTCCCTATTCCTATTAACCTTGTGTGGTCTAGCTCAGGGCTTTCACACCTCACACAAAAATTCCTGGCGCCAGGTCTCAAGCTCTCCTCAGCCCCGAGGTTCTGATGCAGTTTTAGGTATAGTGATGACTATCCTAAACTGTGTCCTTGTTTTCACAACCACAACAAAGGAGCAGGGATGTCAGCCCTTTGTCCTGGTTCTCGTGTGATTCTGCTCATGCTTTATTTTCACGAGGAATCGCCATCAGTGCAGGCTATTCTATCCCACCTAAGTCCTCCTTGGGATACTTATTACGCCACCTGGTAAAATTAAGATTAGATTTAAAACCAAAAATTAATTAAACTCTCTACCCAGGTTTGAACACTCTACAAGCTGAATAACCAAAGTATCTGGTGAAAGTATCTGGATTTTTCTTTAATCCAAAACTTATATGACTATTGTGAGTACCTTGGCAAATAGAGCGAGGTCCCCTATGTTCAGAGCTTCTCCTATCTTAAAACTAAGCCTAATTTATGTTCCAGTAATTCCAAAATTCTTGTAACAAAGACTCTTTATCTCCCTAAACAAAACCTAATCAAACCACCCCACCATATTCGGCTCTGCCCTCAACCACACAATTACCTACACCCTCTGTCCATCCTACTTCCCTGGCAACCAATCTAAACTCTCCTCCTAATTCCTCCCCCACAACTGGCCCTCAGAGTTCTTCCTGTTGTCTCTCAGTCCACCTCCAGCTGCTCCAAGAAACACTTCCGGACTTCTTTACCCCCTTCTTCCTCCAGCTGCTCCATATAATAATTCTACACTAATGTCCACTACTTATCCTTCACTTTCCTCTGGTCCCCTCACCTGATCCCATTCCCATCAGTTTCCAAAATTAGAAGAACCTTCAACTCCCTCTCACTTCCTAGCCCCGCTCCATGAAGTAACTGAAATTGATGGTGTAATTTCTATTTGTTCCTTTCCCCATAACTAAACTCACACATCTTAAGGTTAGACTAAGTTCCTTTACTTCTAATCCTTCTCATTTTATTCAAAAGTTTCAGTTTATTACTATATCCTATCAAGTTACCTAACACAATGTTTTTATTATTTTAACGAATACCCTAACCTCTGATAAGTGCAAACGAGTGTGGGAAAGGGTGAAAGAGGCAGCAGATCAATTTCATATGTCAAACAATGAGCATCCTACAGATGACACTGCGGTCTCTAACTCCCAACAAAATTAAATAATAATAATAATGCAAGAAGAAAAGTAAAGACATTTTTATTTCTTGCATTCTTTGCAGACTTAGAGCTTCCACCAAAAAGGCTATCAATTATGATAAATTAAGGAAAGTCATACAAAATAAGTCTAAAAATCCTTCAACTTTCCTCCAACACCTTATTGAGGCTTTTATTAAGTATACCAATTAAAATCCTAAAATAATAAATGGGAAAAAAGTTCTCATAACTTATCTCTTTAACCAAAGTTATCCCGACATTGAACTTAAGCTAAAGCACTTGGAGCACGGACCCTTGACACCCCAGACCATGATCTTAAACACAGCCTTTAAGATAAGCATTACAATGTTACTAAGGCCATCATTCCTAACCTGCCTAAGTCATCAGGAGCCAAACACCTGGACCATGTTACAAATGCAGTGAAGAAGACCACTGGGTATGATGTTACCCCAATCCTAGGCCCCCACCAGGGCCATACCTTCTTACAAAAAAAGAGCCATTGGAAGGCTGTCTGCCCCTTGGCCCAGAGAGGCCATGGGGCCAGCCAACCACGGCATCTACAGCAGACTTGTTGGGACTTGCTTCTTCTGAAGACTGACGAGACCCTGTCTTCTCTCACCCGACGAAGATCATCTCTGCAGAGCCAAGGATAACCCTGGTGGTGGCAGGTAAAATGATTGCCTTTCTATTAAACACAGAAACCAACTTCTCAGCTTAAAAAAAATAAGTCAGTGGTCCTACCTCCCTGTAGCCCACTCTCTATTGTTGGGGTAAAAGGTTTTTCCCACTGTCCTCATCAAACTCTTTTTTTACACTACATAACTGGCAATTTCTCATTTATACATTCCTTTTCATATTGCCTTCCTGTCCAGTTCCCCTTCTGGAATGTGAAACACTTTCCAAAATAAGTACCACCCTCACTTTTAATTTTAAATTAATAGATGCTGACCCATCTCCTTCTGCCTCACTCTGCCTTGTCCTTTCCCAAGCCATCAAAAACTCATCACCCTGACCCATTCCACCAGAACAAGTAAATCCTAAGGTTTAAAATACTAAACCCCCCTCAATTGCCTCCTCCTCTCCAATTCTTGTTAAACTACAGCCTGATTGCCAAAACCTATTTACCTTCACATAGACTGACCCTACTTCTCAGACTTCTTCCCAACTTACTTAAACTGTACTCCCCAGGAATTTCATTACAGCTCACACTTACTTAACCAAACATTATCACAAAATCTCCAGTCCCATAGTCCCTCTCCTTCAACCTTAATTACTCCATAGTCCCACCTTACATAACTCTAAACATAGCACCTGTTCCCTCCTTAACTTCCTTACAGATAAAGAATATAGGGTCTCTCCCTCAAAAATTTGATTATTCCAACAAAAAGTCACCTTAGTGTCCTTCTGTCCTCAGACTTCAAAGCTATTACCACAGATAAAAAAAGCCTTCTTTGCAACTTTCCCCTACCCACTACAAAACAAGAGCTCCTCTCCTTTTAAGATTAGCTAGATACCTCAGAGCATGCATTCCCAACTTTTCTCTCCTAGCTGCTCCTTTATATAATACTACTTGAGGTGACCCTCACGAGCCTCTCCTAACCTCCATTTCCACTTCTTTTAATTCTCTACAGCGTGCTTCATTAGAAGCTCCAGCCCTCCACCTTTCTGATCTTTCTCACCACTTCCTCCCATATGTTACAGAAAACCGTAGGTTTGCTCTCAACGTACTTAAACATCAGCTAGGCCCCACCTTTGCTCCAGTTACCTATCTCTCAAAACAGTTAGATCACACTGTTCAAGGTTAGACCCCTTGTCTCAAGGCAATAGCAGCCAAAGTTACTCTAATACAAGAATCGAACAAACTCACTCTCGCTTCCCCTACTACTGTCTTATCCCCTCATTCTCTAATCTTTCAACATACAAATATCTTCAAACTCTACCACCATACCACGTTCTTAATCATCAAACCTCTCTCTTATGTAACCCATCATTATCTTTTAACACATATCCCACTAAATCCTACATCCCACATCCCTCTTTCCTACTCCCTCTAACTCGTCATCCACTCATGATTGCCTTCAAACACTAAACACTCTTCTCCCTTGCCTCTCCAACATACAAGAAGAGCCTCTTCCTAATACTAATCTCCTCTAGTTTTCAGATAACAGTTCTTTTATGTATTAAAAAACTCATAAAACAAACTATACAATTATATCCTCCAATGAAATCATTAAAACACACTCTCTTCCCTGTTCCATCACTAACCAATAAACAAAACCTTTATAACACCAAAGATAACCCTATTCTTAACTCTCACTTTATTATCAAACTACTAAAAGCTTCTAAATTACCTAAAACTATAGACATCATCCATTACCAACATCAATCTACTATGCAACATACATAGCTGCTCTCCAACATTCATCTCCTGATACCTCCTCTCACCTCCTACTTATTTCTGCTCCTATTGGTGCTACAGTAAAAAAAAAAAAAACAAAAAACAAATCAACCTCCCATTTGTGACCTCCTCATCTATCTCCACAAGTTGTTTCACCCCAACTCACAAACTTTACTACAATTCCTTAAAGCTTTCTTTCCTCTCTCACAGACAGATTCAGAATTTCTAAATCAACTTACATCATCCTGTAAAGTCTGACAGAGCTCCATCCCACACAGTCTCGCTTCCCACACTTTCCAACTCACCAGGCTCGGGGACTTCTTCCTGGAACAGACTGACAACTTGATTTCACACACATGCCTAATATCAAACATTATAAATACCTCTTAGTATTAGTAGATACCTTCTCAGATTAGATTAAAGCCTTTCCT
>CAUYRH010118604.1:0-12681 GCA_963574655.1 Perodicticus potto
GGGGTGGTGCCAGACAGCAGGCAGTGGCTCCAGGGCGGGGCTGCACCTGTGCTGAAGACCAGCTCCTTCCTCTTGGGTTACCTACTTACAGGTGAAGGATCAGAGCTACGAGGTAATACTGCTATGCTAACATATTAACCACAGTATAATCATTCATAGGAAAACAGTAATTAAGCAATGAATTAAATGGAATAACAAAGTTCAAACTATCATAACCTCATAGACCACAATGATTTTATAAGACAAGCAGATAGTTTTTTGTTTGTTGGGAGGTTGGGCTTTGTGGGGACAGAGTTAATACTTTGCATGAAATGTCTTACTTTATAACAGTGAAATTGCTTTCTCTTTTGTCTTGTGATTTTTGGGGAGGTTAAATTTAAGTTTTTGTGTGAGTAGTACTATTATACCTATCTTGAGTGTCTTGCTTGTACTGTAATAAAAAAAAAAAAAGAGCTACGAGGTAAAGGACAGACGGCACAGGTGACAGGCCAGCACTCGGCCGGCCACTCTTCATGACGGGCAGAAACCCCACCAGTGCTGTCTGAAGCCTCTCTTGGCTGTGGGCTGCCCGTGAAGAGCCCAGTTGCCACCACAGGTGCCTCACACCCAGGTGTCCACACAGCAGGTCTGCCGCTGAGCTGGCGAGGGTGTGGCAGTGAGAATTCGGAGCCGGGGTGGCCAGATGTGTGCAGTCTCTCCGGAAGGGGGTGAGAAACACGCCTGCTCTACAGAACAGCTGGCCATTTTAGGCAAACTTAGAGACGAGGCAGGCTGGCTTCTCATTGCTGTTGGGTCACAAAAACCTCCACATGAGCAGCTCCAAAGCACAGATGGAAAGTCAGCTTCAGATTTTCACGAAGAAGTGCATTCGCTTCGTAACCCAAACAAGGGTGTAGCTGTGGTGCTGGGTGCGAGGGCCTCGGATTAACACCGAAACAGAAAAGAATCAATCTCCCTGACGGCGGCCTTTGTCCTCCCCAGACTCGGCTCTCCCAAAACTTCACCATTCTGGCTTTCGGTCTACTTTCCTCTTGGGGAGCGGGGCCTGGAAATGAGTTTCTTTTCAACCTGGTTTTGGGAAAAACCTCCTTGGAACCACAGATTAAGTCTTCTGGAGTCACTGGAAATTGTTCATAAATATTGTCACCAGCAGAACCAGGCAGGTGAGGCTGGGGTCAGCACCATGCCGGTCTGTTCTCTGGATGGCAGAGTTAAGGGGTGGACATGTTGAGGTCCACCGGGCAGCAGCCGTGCTAGCCTCTGACTACGGGAGCACAGGCGTGAGCTGTACCCAGTAGCGGGGGGAAGCCACCTGTGTCCCACCAGCCTTGGCACTGGGACACTAGGCCCACGTGGGGGTCCATGAGGCTTCGGGGTGGTCTCCTGGCAGCAGGGGCTCCAGCAAGCAGATTGGACCCCCACCTGTGACTGTGGGGCCCCTGGACTTTGTGCCTGAGGGATGAATGTGTCAACCAGTGACTTCATGGTTTCCCGGCATTTTAAAATGAAGCTCATGCTCAATTTCAAAGAGTCGTTCTCATAATACCTGGATACCTCCCTCCCTCAGTCCCTCTGTCTAATAAAGCCAAGAGGTCCCTAGTCACTGGCGCTAGGCGTGGGGAAAGGGAAGCAGCAGGGAGGGGGTTAAGTGGCCGCGGCCGCAGTTTCTCAATCAGCTCAGGAAGCCTCGGGCCACCTTTGCTCATAAGACTCTGCACAAATATTTCTTTTTCTATCAGAGGAATTCTAATTCTGCACACAGACCAGGGCTACTCAGATTATTACACATTATTAAAAATTAATTTAAAGAATGGTCTGGTTCTTGAGATGTGCTGTGGAGGTGTGTGTCCAAGTTTGAAATGACAGCACAAAAAGACAGGAGGACTCGTGTGCTGGGGGGCGTTGCAGCTTCTGTCTGACCACGGCCATCGCTGGTTCTGGTTATGCCCCTTTACCGTTGTGACTTTGAACAATCACGCTGCCCTTAAATCACAAAAATAGCGAAAAACGGTCATTCCTTGCCCTCTTCCCTGCAGTTTTCTGGGTGTGTTCCCTAGCAGGAAATCAGGGACAGATAGAACAGTGCCCTGGGGTCTGTCCAGGACCAGTCTGCACGGAGCTGCGTGGACACACCCCGCCACGCTGGTTCCTTCCGGCCCACTGGGCACCAATTCTGCATCTTCTCCAGAGGACAGTGGGGTCCTTGGAGAGGGCACGGGGAACCCTGAGCCCCAGGACCCCGCTCTGCACAGATGGCACGTGAGGTGGCTTGTTATTTCTCTTCTACCGCAAGACGCAGGTACAACAATGCCAACGGGTGTCACTGTGCACGTCACTGTGTGCCTATGTGTGCGGGTCGCTGTGTGCGTGTCACCGTGTGTCACTGTGTGTGCCTGTCACTTGTGTGTTGCCATGTGTGCATGACACCGTGTCTGTGTGTGTCACCGTGTCTGTGTGTCACTACGTGTGTGTCATTATGTGTGTGTTGCCAGTGTGTCACCGTGTCTGTGTGTGCCACTATGTGTGTGTCACCGTGTCTGAGTGTGTCATTACATGTGTGTCGCTACGTGTGTGTTGCCGTGTGTGCTGTGGTGTGTGCGTGTGACTGTATGTGCCTAACACTCTCGGCACTGCATATTTGGGGGAGGTTTGGTCCCTGTTAACCTTAACAGGAAGTAGACACTGCCCTTGTTGCACGGCCCCCTGGTGGATCCAGGACCCAGCGTGTGAGGTGTGGACAGCTGCTGCCCCCGAGAGACCTGAGGTGTGGACAGCTGCTGCCCCCGGGAGACCTGAGGTGTGGACAGCTGCTGCCCCCGAGAGACCCTGGCCCTGGTGACTTGCCTGTGGTCGTTCATGGGGTTCCTGGCCCCCCGAGGTGGTCAGAGGTGAGCAGTCTGTGGCCTGCTGAGCACTACAGCCCAGGGCGGTGCCCGTGTGTGGGAGGCCAGGTGGCCGCAGCTGTGTGTGTCGGGAAGAAGCTCTGGTTTCTGTGAGCAGGGGGCTGAGGCGGGCTCACCTGAGCCTGTCGACAGGGCTGCACGCACACGTCATCACTGTCACGTGTCAGCTGGACATGTCAGAGGCAGAAATTGACAGTCGTCCTCATCACCGATGCTTGTTTGACTTTTGGTAAGATCAGCTGCACGGCCCCAGGGGAGCGCAGTCTGGGCTGGGCCATGCAGTGGCCGTGTGTGTGTTGTCATTTCCCAATGTCCCCTGGACCTTCCAGCACTTTTGATTCTGCTGGTCAGTTTCTTTCTGGCCCAAAGCACCTGGTTTGATGGAACATACTTTTTACCTTTATGGGGGAGGGGCAGAAGGCTGGGTGTCCCTCAGAGGGTAGTGAATATATCTGCCTCTTTAATTCCAGAGGAAAATGATGTGTCCTGCCACATGCTTCCCAAGGGATGAGCAGGTGGTGCCTCCCAGGACTCCAGCTGCTTCAGGGAACAGGCACAGCCACAGTCTGAGCCACAGTCCACTCGCACATTTCCCTGGAATAATACGTCCTCCTGAAGAGAAGCACACAGGCAGGGTGGAAGGTGACAGCCCGCTGAGCAGCCTCTGCAGCCAGTCCAGGGCCCTGCCTGCAGTGCCACCCCTGCACCTGCCGGGCAGTGCACCCCGCCCAGGCCTTTCCCTCTGCGTTGCACCCCTCACCCCCTGGGCCCTCTGCGGGTTTTTTTTTTGAGACAGAGTCTTACTATGTCACACTTGATAAAGTTCTGTGGCATTGCAGCTCACAGCAACCTCTAACTCTTTGGCTTAAGCAATTCTCCTTTCTCAGTCTCTCAAGTAGCTGGGACTACAGGCGCCTGCCACAACACTATTGTGGTTATTTTTTTGTTGCTGTTGTCATTGTTGTTTAGCTGGCCCAGGTTTGAACCCACAACTCTCGGGGCATATGGCCGGCACCATAACCACTGTGCTATGGGTGTCCAGCCCTCTCTGCGAGGTCTTTCTGCTGACTCCTGCACATCCTTGGCTAGCCCATGCCACAACACAGTCCTGCACACTGGGAAGTTAAACAACAGACATGTATTTCCCATGATTCTGGAGGTGGGAAGTGGTTAGCAGGTCTGGGTCCTCCTGAGGCTGTGTAGAAGCGTCTGCTCCTCCCTCTGTCCTGCTCCTGTGGATGACGTCTCCTGCTTTCTGTCTTCATGTCTCACGTCTGTGTTCGAGTCCTATGTGAACACCAGTCATACTTGACCGGGGCTCACCTTAACGACCTAGTTTAACTCCACACAGTCACATTCAGAGGGGTTAAAGCTTTGACATATCAATTTTAACGAGATAAATCTCAGCCCATAACCCCCTGGATGATACACTTTATGGGGCAGGTCTTGCAGAGAAAATTTACACACACAAGCCAGGCCTGAGCCCACAACTCTCAAAGACTCAGTGGGAACCCAGCGTTTCCTTCCCATTCCTCCTGCCTCAGGGGTGTGAGGTGATTGTCTTTCCTCCCTCTGACATATCATGGTCAAAGTGAAAACAGCACAGTTAGTTTGTATTTTAATATGAGGTTAAATGATAGTAATGAAAGGAAGGGAGGGAGGGAAGGATGAGAGAGGAGAAGGGAAGAGGGAAGGAGGAGGAAGAAGGAGAAGGAGGGAGAGTTACCGAATATCCTGAGCTCCAGTGCCATGTAGGGTTGTGCACCTGTGATCTCACATAGTCCAAGAACAGTCTTAAGTTGTATCTTTGCCATTTTGCAGATGATAAAGCTGGACGTCAGAGGAGGAGATCCAGAGGGTCTTGAGATGCTGGGCTCCCAACTGCAGCACCACGGGCCGTCTGTGACGTGCCTGCCCATGGGAAGAACTGGAACATCATGGGGGTTAGATCACTTAATTGACATCGCCTCCTTCTGTGGGACGTGGCCGGGCCCCGAAAGTCCTGTCTGTGAAGGCTCCTTCCTTGTGAGGTCACTATTGAGGTTGTGCCACCACACGTGCACTTGGCTATAGACAATGGTCACTGCCTCACCACTGAGCAGTAAACTCCTCCAAGCCCCTGGGAATTAGGTGCATGAAGAGTTCTGTGGTCATGGCTGCTGCAGGGATTGCATTTTAATTTCTCCTATGATTAGTCAGGGTCTGAGAATGGTGTTTGTGCAAGAACTCAGGATGAGAGATGGGGTATGGAATAATATTTTAAAGCTGTTTTTCTGGGAAATCTCAGAGTCTAGGGTGTGTGATATTCATTCATCAATTTATTGATTGATCTACCCACCCATTCACCCATCCATCCTTCCATACACCTACCTACCCATTCACCCATCCATCCTTCCAAACATCTACCTACCCATTCACCCATCCATCCTTCCATCACTCATCCATCTATCCCCACATCCACCCATTTATCCATCCATTGACTACCCATACCCCTATCCACTATACACCCACCCATCCAACCTCTCACTCATCCATCACCAACCCATCTATTCCCTACATCCACCCATATACCCATCCATTATCCACCCACCCACCCATCCAACCTCTCATCCATCCATCCATCCATCCTTCCATCTGTCCATCAATCTGTCCACCCCTCCATCCATCCAACCACTCGTCCATCCATCTGTCCACCCAACCACTCTCATCCATCCATCCATCCATCCATCCATCTATCTATCCCTCCTTCTGTCCATCCCTCCATCCATCTAACCACTCATCCATCCATCTGTTCACCCAACCACTCACTCACTCACCCAACCATCCATCCATCCATCCATCCATCCATCTTTCCATCCTTCCATCCATCCAACCACTCATCCATCCATCTGTCCACCAACCACTCACTCACTCATCCATCCATCCATCCATCCAGTGATACTTAGGAGCATCTGCTGTCAAACACTTGTTCCAGGACTGGGCATACGCTGATGAGCAAACCAAAATTTCATTCATCTGGATATGCTCTTCACTACAATTGACAAGAATTTAAAAATATCTGAAGCTGACATTCTCCCTCCACACTGAACATCCTGGAAAGGGTCTGTTCAGGCTCTGGCTACACAGACAGCCACATGATAATTCATAACCAGTGGGCAAATCAGCCTCATTTCTTAGGGATTATTTTTCTGTAGCATTATTGAATTATTTTTCTCTAATTTTCAAATTCTTACTAATTTTCTGGAGTCTATGGTAGCTTTTGGTCTGTAGATTGACTTATTTATAACCATTAATATATAAAAAACACAAAAGTGAACTTAAAATTTTAAGTTGTATCCCCTTTAGAAGGACTGTTCACAGCATAAGACCACATATGTTCACACCAAGACAGGATGTTGGGAAAGGGGGTGAAGCACCCTCCCACCACCTCAGAGTGATGCAATGCAGGCCACTGGCCACCGGCCATCTGTGCTTTCCATGTCAAAGCTCTTGGGATCCCCAGTGGTCGGTCCATCAGGAACACCTGTCTTTGGCAGCAGTGCCCTGAACACATGGCAGGGAAGCCATGGCTGTTGTGTGGCCACCAAACCCTGGCTGCAAGAGGGAGTGAAAAAAAGCTACAGGTCACTGCTTTAGCCCCACAGCTGCCCAGGAGGTGTGGAGTGTGATGTAACCTCCTCACGAGGAAAAACGGTTCTCTAGGAGCCTGGTCCATCACCTCTGTCCACACCTTTCCTGACCCCATCCCACCAGAAAGAGAAAGGGGAACAGCCTGTGCAGACTGTTTCCCAATGTGCTGGGTCCCCACTGCCTGCAGGTCAGTGCCAGGCATAGTGGCGGCCTATGGTAGGCCCAGCCCCTCCGTACCTTCTCCTTCAGAGGCTCCTCGTGGTGGGGGCTCCTCAGCCTGTGCCGGCTGCTCTCACAATTCCACAGTTGCCCTTGATGCCCTGTGCCTCCCAGGTCCTGGGTTTTGATTGCAGAGAGGACCTTCCAGGAGCTGGCCTGCAGCATCAGGGTTAACTCAGAGCAGTTGCTGGGAGGAAGCAAACACCCAGCTGGGTGCTGGTTTGTAAAATGAATTTTCAATGTGTAGCCCACAGATGACCCTTGGCTGTGGGCCATAAATAATGTCTGTCCTGATGTTTATGGCTATAGGGAGTAGCTCCAGCATGTGGCCATCCTGTGCTGCTCAGTGCCCATCTGCGGGGTGCCTGGTGGGCCCTCTTGCTTCTGGGGTGCCTTTCTTGGCCCTGTCCTAATACCAGGACAGGGCACTCAATATTTCCTCTGCACAGCATCATGACTGAGCAAGTCTGGACCATCATGGGCCTACTGATAATGGCTCCTTTGTT
Source organism: Perodicticus potto (assembly GCA_963574655.1). Taxonomy (NCBI): domain Eukaryota; kingdom Metazoa; phylum Chordata; class Mammalia; order Primates; family Lorisidae; genus Perodicticus; species Perodicticus potto. Next base: position 7,259 of record CAUYRH010118604.1, read on the forward strand.
CCAGTGCTTGTAGGAGCAAGAAAATACAGGGGAGAGGAGAGACTCATCACACATGCTCATGGAAGTCCTGTCAGGGTCATAAGCAGAAAACCAGGGGAAAGCCACGGGAAGGGAACTGTCAGAGAAAGCACAGAGATTTCTAAAGTAATAATCAAGAAGAGAGAGCAAATTTTCACAGATTTTTTTCCTTAACATGCTGAACATCTGAGTAAGATTTAATAGATTTTCTTGAAATTTATCTTCTTGTAAAAGATCGACTTTTTAATCTTTGAGGTTTAATAGACAAGTATTTTCCTAAATTCTGAATAACAGAAGGTTCTTCCTCTTTCCCCCATACCCCACCAGTCCCTCCCTCAGTCCCTGCCTCCCAGGACACCTGAGCCTGGCTCTGCAGAGCTGGGGGATGGGGCAGAGTGTGGTGTGAGTGCTAATTTAAGCACCTACATTAGGTGATGAGCATGGACTTCGGGCCTGTCAGGCTCGACGCCGTCTGCCACCTCCTGTGGTTGTGTGCTCCATCGCCTACCAGTCAGCCAGGACCTGTCCTGACAGCTGGAGGGAGGAGCATCATAGGGACACCCATGCTACAAGCCAGCAAACATCTCAGGGATGCCTGCTCTAAAAGCCAACAAACGCAGAGTCAGGGGGCCCACTGAGGCCAGGGCACTAGCAGTTCTGCTTCTGGAGTCCAGGTCCCTGTGACACTGACTAAGTTGTCCCTGAGACCAGCAGCTGGATAACTCCTAAGTTCCCCTCAACTCACACATGTCATTTCTACATGGCCCTGGGGCCATTTCTTCTTCACCATGAGCCTTTTCCAAGGTGAGGTCTTCTGGGGAGGGGCAGAGATGACCACTCTTTGGAGGAGCCTGGGATCCCTGTGACAGGAGTTTGGGGACTCTGCCCAGGGCTGAAACCAAAGCTCTGGGCTGCATGGGGCAGAAGGGATGGCCTCAATGTCTCCTGGTTTTAAAAGAGCCATGTGAAAGAACTTGGTATCCTTTCTTCCAGCTGATTTTTATTTTTTCCTTTATCTTTTTCTAATTTTTCAAATTTTTCTGAATCAAATGTCACATAAAATCATTGTATAATTTTTTTAAAAGATAAATTTTAACATTAATGTTAAACTAAAGTACAAAAATTTCTGTAAGAAAATCAGAAAAAGAGGAAAAACTAATTTTCATGAAACTCATTTAAGTCTCAGTTTGGGCAATAGCGAGAGAGGTCTCTGTGTGTGTGGAAAACAGCTCAGAGATGAAAAGCAGATAGCACTGGTGTGAAGCCGTGGGGCTGCTTCAGGGGCCCAATGGAAAGTGTGTGCTCTGCTAGGGACCCTGTCACAGACGGGTGGCGGGGGGAGGGTGGGGTTCCAGGAACCACATCTGTCATGTTAATAGTGGGCTGAAAGCTGTGTTCACCAGGGAAAAGGAGCCTCACTCCAATGTGTGTGTTTTGTGTATGGGGACGGAAGATTTAAAAGTCACTCCTCGTGTGGGATTTCCATTGACCAGCACTGTCAGTGCAGCCATGTGTTACCAACCATTTGTCAAAGAATAGCCCAGAGATTGATTAAGCCAGTTGTTATTTCTCTACTAATTTACCAAAAGAATAGAGGCAGATATGTCTGAAAAGACTGCGGTGAGGGTGGAACAGCTTTTGAGTCTATCAATCTTCCCACAAGGGTGCTTGGATGAGGACACACCAGCAGCTGCCACTAGAGGGCGTCCACCTCTTAGGGAGGAGGTGGAGGGAAGCAACAGGGTGTCTTATGGCCCAGAAAGAGCAGACACTACAGTCCCAACAGGCACCCCCAGAAAGAGCAGACACTACAGTCCCAACAGGCACTCCAGGCAAGTGCCGGCTCCCTCGGGAGCAACAGGACCTGCTGGGAGGGCCCCTCAACAGTGGGCTTGCTCCAGAGTCACACACCCAGCCCTGAGAGCTCCTCTCCAGGATGGGGCCCCACAGGGAAGGGACTCTGCTTTAACCAGACTTGAGCCAGCAGACAGAACGGAGGCCAGGGAAGGGTGCAGGCAGAGGATGAGAGCCTCGGAGGCAGCACCATTCTCCACACTGAAGAAAAACAAGACCAGAAGGAATTCCTTGAAGGCAGAAATGATCCTCAGAGCCACACCAGCTCTTCAAGTTCAGGGAAATGTATTCCATATAAAAAGGAGCAATAGAAAAGTACCAAGCCCAAACCCATAGAAGCTTTAATTAGACAACATCCTTATGATGACAGAAGAGCAGACAGGTTCATTTTTATTGGGCTCATTCAAAATAAGTTAAATGAAAATAATAGAATAGAAAAAAAACACAAAAATCAGATCAGCAGAACACAGAAAAGTTGAAAGAGCACAGGAATATGTTTAGAGAAAATAATCAGAAATGATAATAAACTCAACTTAAATAAATAAAGAAGACAGAAGGAAAAATTACAAATAAAAAATGCAGAGATGGAAAGATTTGAAAATGATAAATACCAAAGTATGAAAATCTGACGTAAATAATAGGGACCCCTGGAAAGAAAAATCAAAACAAGAAGGAAACAGAAGAAAACTTAAAAACTATAATTCAAGAAAACTTTCTTGAAACTAAAAGAAAAAAAAAAAAGGGCTCAGCTTCTGTAGTTCAGTGGCTAGGCCACCAGCTACATATACTGGAGCCGGCGGGTTCGAACCCAGCCCAAGCCTGCCAAACAACTGCAACCAAAAAATAGCCAGGTGTGGTGGTGGGTGTCTGTAATCCCAACTACTTGGGAGGCTGAGGCAAGAGAATCACTCAATCCCAAGAGTTTGAGGTTGCTGTGAGCTGTGACACCATGACATTCTACCCAGGGTGACATAGTGAGACTCTTTCTCAAAAAAAAAGGAAAAAAAAAAAAAAGAATAGAACTCTCAACTATTCTGAAAGAGCAGGGCCTGTGTCTGAGAGTATGGGCCCACATGACCAAGATATTTCAGTAAATTTCTGGGGTTTAAAAAAAAGAAAGAAAGAAAACCTTTTTGGGGGTCCAGGCAAAAATAGTAAGTGACTTATAAGGGAGAGAAAATTACACTATTGTCATTCTTTTTGGCAAATACACTTTATGCTGGAGGTAAATGGAGTAGCAGCTCTGATATATTAAAGGAAAGAAAATATAAGCCAATGATTTTACAGCCAGAGAAATTTTCTGTCAGTTATCTATTGCCTACTACCAACATGGGAAATTCTCAAGGAGCCCTTTCTGAGATCTCAGAAATAGGTTCTGAGAGAAGCAATTAGAGGCACAAAAAGCACCCAGGACACTTGGCAGAGGCTGCAGTAGGCACGAGGCTCATTCTGAAAGGAGGGAGAGGGTGGTGTCCACAGGCTGGGCTTTTGCCCTGGACCTGAGAAACTGCATGGGAAGATGGCACCCATGAGTAAAACAAAATGAAACAAGACAAACAAAGCTTCCACCACCAGTTCAGTGTAGTGCGCAGTTTGCTGCTGATGTTCTGAGGCTGGTGGTGTTTGACATAGAACGGAAGAAGTAAGCGGCTGTGAGATGTACCTACCCAGTCAACCCAGGGGTCTGAGAAGCAGGGTTGTCAGTGTTCAGGGAAGGAGATAGGCTGATGGGTGAGGGACTGCGCACCTGTTTCCCTGGGCCTGAGTTTGCCCTGGGAGGGTCAGCATGAACTCCGGAGCTGTGCCGTTTCACGTACGTATCATGATTCTCTCCCCTCTAGATGCCCACAACACCCAGTCTGCAGCGGTCAGGTGGACAGCACCCTGAGCACCCGAGTAGTGGTTCTGAAGCTATGCTTGCTGCAGAGAGACCAGAGCTTCTTGAGAAAATGTGACTTCAGTCTCTTGTGAGAGATGTGCAGGAGCCTGGTGTCCAGGAGGTGACAAAGAGCAGGGCCACCCTCCCCCAGGTCATGTCAGGAGCACCCAGGGGCCCATGGGCCAGAGACGGAACAATGTGAGTTTGAAAAAGAAAGAAATTTCAGTTAATGAGAATGTGTCCGTGATGTTTGCATCCATGAGTCCACACCACTATTGACATGTGACTGGTGGCCACCAGGGCTGAGGGCAACCAGCCCATTTTACTAAAAATTGCTAAATAAAGGACAATAATTATCAGGAATCTACCCTGCCTTTCCTCTGTTACTCATGTTGGTAGCCAGGCTCTGTATGATGTGTCCTAATGAATAGTGAAGAAGAACCAGGAGGGGGAACCCAGAGGTGAAAACGCATTTAAGTGACATAACAGATTCCAAGGTGAGAGGGCCAGGCTGTACCCCTAGGGATGAAGAAACATTCAGATGTGGTGTCTAGGATGTCAGATGGTGGTCACCTGGGGGAGCGGCAGTGGGGATCAACTGGGGGGGTGATGCTTACGGGGTGCTGACCTAATGAAGACTTATGCATTATGTTAATCTTGAAGATTTATCTCTATCTGTGATTTATTTTACAAATAAAGGGAAAAAGAAATTTATAAGAAATTAATATAATATTTTATTATAATTCATTTTATTTCTAATAATTAAGAAAATGATTCAATGGTTAAAATAGAAACATGAGTCCTTTGCTGAGCAGAGTGGAACCCTAGTCACCCATCTGCCGTGATATTCCTGTGGCCCACAGGATGCCGGGCAGTGACTTCCACCTGGGTAGAGGGGAAGGACATTCAGACGGTATGGTGCAGTGAGCTCAGCATCTCGTGGCTGTGTTTGGAGACAACTTTCTCAAGTACTGGCTGCTCTCCATGCTTTCCCAGGGTTCCCTGCTTATGGGGGTCACTAGCATTTCTCTGTTTATGGTCTTTTCCTCCACCGAGTTTTCAATCTATTCCTTCTGGGCCTCTTTGGGGCTCTCTAGATGTAACAGATACATACAGTCCTCTTCTTCAAGGGCACTTCAAACACCAATCTGCTGTTGGAATTTGTTTATAAAACTTGCTGATATGTTTTATTTTCTTTGACTATGCAGAATTTTTTTTTTTAATTAAATCATAGCTGTGTACATTAGTGCAATCAAGGGGTACAATGTGCTGGTTTCATATACAATCTGAACCATTTTCATCAAACTGTTTAACATAGCCTTCATGGCATTTTCTTAGTTATTGTATGAAGACATTTGTATTCTGCATTCAGCAAGTTTCACCTGTACCCTTCTAAGATGCATCGTAGGTGTGATCCCACCAATTACCGTCCCTCCACCCAACCACCCCCCACCCAAACCCACCCCAGCCCCATTACCCACAATATTTTGTTATAGTTAGGTTATAGCCTTCATATGAAAGCTATAAATTAGTTTCATAGTAGGGCTGTGTACATTGGATACTTTTTCTTCCATTCTTGAGATACTTTGCTAAGAAGAATATGTTCCAGCTCCATCCATGCAAATATGAAAGAGGTAAAGTCTCCATCTTTCTTTAAGGCTGCATAGTATTC
>CAUYRH010118605.1:0-24035 GCA_963574655.1 Perodicticus potto
CTATCTACTTTAGCTGGAGAGAGAGTGTCTTAGAGAGAGTAAAGCAGTCTTCTTAGAAAGATAGATCTTAGTCTTTAGCAGAGCTTAGTGATCTTCAGCAGAGAGATACCGTGCTGGCGTTCTGCAGGCAGGAGAGGAGACGGAGTCAGAGTAAGCGAGTCTGTGATAGAATATGCATGCTCCTGATTCCCTTCTCCTCCAGCCTACTACAAGGCTGATCTCGTGCCTCTCAACACCGCAGTTGTAGAGACTGCCAATTCACCACTGCTCTCATCTCGTGAGCTCTCGTGCTTGTTAGGAGAGCTAAATCCCTCTCTATGCCCTTTCCACCCAGGGGTTCTATTATTGAGCTATACAGGTATTGCTTATAACTCTCACTCTTAGCCAAAGGCTATATGGGCTGCAACAAGAAGCAGATGGAAAAAATGGCGGGAAATGTGTGATGAAGATGCCGAGGGTTTCTCAGCACCTCGCAAGTCAGTGGCAGCAAGACTGACTTGCATTAGTGAAAGGTCAACATCTGTACCTCCTTTCCCACCACAGCACAACCAAATCCTACTCATTCAGAGCACAGTTCTTGTCATACAGACTTTCTAGATGGTTCTAACTACCATTAATTTCTTCCTTTGTTACATCGGTTCTTTTACTTTCTTGAGTACGGGGATCATGACTTTGACCATGACTTTGTGTTTTGTATGTACTTCTAAGCAAATAACAGGAACTCAAGAAATGCTCAATAAATTCCACTAAAAGTTGTAAAAGAAAACCTCACTAATTCTAGAACACTGTATGTTTTTATTGAGGGATTAAATACAAAGTTCACTCATCTTCTGGCTTGAAAGCCAAAGCCTGGATTTGACCAAACGTCATCTACTTGGGCTCCCTGGAGTACAAAGAGAACTGTGAGTTGATGAAAAGGAGTCCCATCTAATGAAAATCAGTGGATAATAAATCACTTGAGCTATTTCCCCTATTCGTCTGGGAGTTGCTAAGGCGATTTGTAAAATCCAGATGACTACCACATGTGACTTTCAAATGAAGGACATTTTCATTTTGAGAGCAGTCAATTCTTTAACATTCATCTCGATTGTAGAAGAAAACAATAGGTCAGAGCAGCAGTCAGGGCTTTCCATGAAATGCCGTGTTTGAGTTAGAAGATCCCAGCCATTCCTTCACATCACCAATCTTCAGAACCATCTGGGAATAGACAAAAATTACAGACTCACAGGATCCGCTAGTTACAATATACTTTTTTAAATCCCATTTTTCTACCTATTTTAATGTTAGGCCTTCCCTGATCTCGTCTTTATCACAATACACGATATTTATTATCTGCACACAATTTTTTTTTACTTAAACATGCTTTATATGTTTACATTAAGTATTATTAATCATATTTTTCCTGTGCACCAAATTAATTGTAGCTTGACTGTTTCTGTTTCATAAATCAGTCATTTGTACAGGGAAATTCCCCAGGCAGGGTTTCCAGACTGGTTAAGGATCCAGGAATCTCAAAATTAAAAAAAAAATTCAAGGTGACTCTGTTCTTCAGTTGTATTTTGGAACTGCAAATCTGTTCTATTGTCATGTTTTCATATTTTAAAAAATTGAAGCCTCAGGGAGTTAAGTGAGGTTTCTGAGTGCCACCAAGCATTTTACTGTTGAAGCTCAGATCTCTGATTCCAGTGCGGTGGCACTTCTGTGTCTCCATTTCTGCTTTGGTCATTTCCTCTGACAAATAAATGCTATCCATTTTATTAACCAAGTTCCCTTTTACATGAGCCCGCCTGGGACTTAATTTGAGAAAACCATTGCAATTTGCCCCCTGGAAGCAATATTTTCGAAAACAGAGAAATTCAAAGGATTGCTAGGAATCAGGCATCAAAGACAGACATTTAAGAGTAGGATGAATATTAACTTCTTTCAACCATTTTTTTATGAAAGAAATGGACAATATATTCTTGTCACGGAGTGAGATCTAAATTCTGTAGTTGCCACTAAAGGGTTCCCTTTTTAAAGCTAAACGTGTTTATAATAAACTAGAATATATTTTAAGTATCTCCTTGATTATTTCCAGAATGAAATCGCATCCTACCATTAAAAGAAAAAAAAATGTACAACGGCAGGGTTTATCACTCTCGTTCTACAGTCAGGAAATCCAGGCTCAGATTGGGAAGCACAGCCAGCGGACAGCAGGTCCAAGAGCAGGGTTTACTTTAAAATCTTACTATCTCTAACACTTATTACTAATCCTTTCTTCTTTGAAAAAAAGTGATAAAACTCATATGTGTTTATTCTGAAAAAGGCTAAAGAATATGCATGCAAACAATCCATTTTAAGTTGAAAATATTTAGCTAGAGAGGGAAATAAGATTGTTCATTCGGGCTGGGGCTGGTACTCAAAACGTACCATCGTCAAAGAACAGACGAACTCAAGTTCCTCTGTATGTTCTGCACTGGATCAAACCAGGCAAAGCCAACAAAACCAAACACTGTAAAACTAAATAAAAACCCAACAACAAAAAGGAGGGGTTCTTCATTGTCATGTAGAAATAAGTCAACAAATGTTTCACTGTATTTCCTGATTTTCTTAGAGTCATAAATCACAGGGAAGAGAAGCTGAGCTCATCCACAATCAGATTTCATTCATAGATAGATAAATGGCTGAGAACCCAAAATAGGGAACAACTCGGGGGAATGTATGTTTTCTAGAAGGACGATCCGTTCCTTTAGACAAAAGTTGCCACAAGGATGGCAGAAACTCTGCCTATTGGGTTGAGACGGGGTGTCCATTCTGAAGAGAACAACGATTCTGAGTGTTTTATTAATCTTGCCCCAATATCCTTCCAACCTATCGCCAGCACCGTCTGCACACCTACTCCTACAAAGGACAGAGCTGGATGATTAAAAAAGTACAAACAGATTTTGTTCTAAGTGGCAACCTTCAAGAAGATCTGGACAGGAGAAAGGAATTACTCTTGAAATTGGAGTAAAAGGAGCACCGAAGACCAGTGGTAACTGGATGGTCACGTGTGGACCACAGAAGCCAAATCGGGACGTTCTGCATCACCTGTGGACACCACGGTGCGGGCAGCAGCACTGGTGAGGACAGAGCGGCATCTGCTGAACTGTAGCCAGGTCTAGTCACACCCCATGCGAGCCCCTCTTCACACCCCTACCTTTGTAAAGGGGAACCCTCCTGCAGACAGAGGTTACCGGCCCAACAGGGTTCAGGGCGGGTCTTCCCAAAAAAATACAGAACACCTGCTTAATTTGAGTTAACTTTTCAGGTCATGCTATTAACATGTAGAACTTTATCATATAAAAGTGTTGCTTGCTATTTTCTGAAATTCAGGTTGACATGGGTGTCCTGTTTTCATATGATAATCTGGTAAAACCCTCTCCGAGATATGCCAAGACTTAAGCTTGCCTGGAAAGAATTTATTGAATCAACCCTTCCAAGATAGTGAATCTAAGAACCTTTTGAGACACAAATATACATACTGTATATATAAGTGAATTATAAAGACTATTTTATCTAGTCAGACATTAGGGAACACAGCTGAGGGAGCCCAAAGACCTGTCACCCTTGTTCCTGTGGCTCATGGCTCAGACGTTAAGCACAGACTTCCAGCTTTATAAACAATGACCCCCTCCGTTAGCACCTTCTCACATTCTGTTTGGCTGTGGTTTTGAGCTGATGTCCTAATGCTCTTCCATACCTGCTATTAATGACCTATGACCTCTGTGTTTCATCAGGACCATCACAGCCGGTTCTCCTATGTGAACCTGTCCCTGAAAAATCTTCCTCCAATTCGATTTGCATGTTGCTCTAGGGCTGTCAGGGCAGCCCTATTTGTGCCCCATGATTTCTGAGTAATTCATGAAGACTTTCTTCTACTTTCATCCCTTAATCGTGTCTCAAAATTGCCAGGCACACACTGTGATGCAACCCTTTAGCTGAACAGTCCTTTAGGGTTTGGGAGGTTTTCTTCCTACATCTTCTCTGCTTTCTTTAAATCCTCATGAATATAACCTCACCAAAATTGCCCCACTAATTTTGAGAACAGCTCATTTTAAAGCTGGGGACACTTTTTATAAAACCAAAAATAAATTTCAGGCAATTTCTAATCACTTGCTATACTTTTGAATATTCAACAACAAAAGTTTAATGTTCTTTAGCGTGCTGAATTTATATGAGCTCCAGCTGAAGCACTAGCATCTCAAGGGTCACAGCTGCCTAATAGTAGTTTCTGAAATTGGAAGGTGTCCTGGCCACCTCAGACTTTATATACTGGCATTGTTCATGCCAGATCATTCATTCAGCCGCCAAATGTTTAATGAGCACCTTTCATATGAAGGGAACTACCAGAAAAACATAGATATATGTAACAGCATAATGTGCTTCAAATTTTAAATAAATCTCTCATTCCTTTTCACTTCGCTCATCCCCGCTTTAGCCATTGTGCTTCCCTTGTTTCAGAGCAGAGATATGATAGGACAACAGACACAATTTTGAGGAGTGTTTTGAGGGTGATAAAACATGGAAGGATTAGGCAGTATTTCCTACCTCCCCAGTTCCCATCGCCCATATATCTTCTATGTCAAGGTGAAGGTTAGACAATCAGAAGAGAAAGAAATGTAGTGTGTAGGTTAGGGGGTCTCAAAAAAAAACTAAAAGAAAATGTATCACAAATGGCTTTCTGTCTAAAATGAACCCGGCTCTTTTGCTTATAACTATGATAACTATAAATGTGTCATTGAAATTTTGGCTATTTTTAGATTAATAGAGGATTCAGGCAAGAAGAACTGTCAGTCAGAAAAGGATTAAATCCAGCCTAAGTTAAAACAGAACTCATGGTTATCCTATTTATAACTTTTTTATCCTAGAATCCTTACCTTTGATGTAACTCGATTGGAAAAATTTAAATGGTAAAACTTCCTTATTTTACATTTTTTTTAGTCATTGTCCTTGATTTTTATATCTTGATCCCTCTTCTCTTAATGTGATTTTATTTCCTAGTGAAATACTTTGTGAGAATAAACTGAAAGGAGCCTCTCTAGGGAAAAATGTTGACCATTTTGAACATTTAGCAAACTGTGGCACTTAAGAATGAGCAAAGAGTTGAGAGTGTTTCAAAGCAGAGGACAAAAGGGGAGCATGAGAAAATGTTAGGATGAGTAGTCAAATTCAAAATTATATTATCTTGTGACAAAGATTTCTGGTGCTCCTTCAATAGAAGTACAGCTAAAATTAAAACAGCAAAATACAAGAACACAACAAAATGGCTAATCACTTCTGGATAGTAAGTATGCCTTGAGCATAGAGAGTATATTATCCAACCAATCTCTCATCATTATACTCGTCAGTAAGAACAGCACAGGTGAATTTCTATTTGTGATCCTCCCAACTCGTCTCCTTGTCTTGAAGTCAAGAGATACTTTTCATACATCCAATAAGTTTTTCTTCATACCGTTAATAGCATTAGAAACTACAAAAAGTTTCCCTTAGCAGATATTAAAGCATTTATCTGAAACTATTCAGTAACAAATGAGTGATGCATCATTGTTAACGCAGAAGAGGTTTTGAAATCCATCTTCTCAATGGGTGCTGTGTTAAGAAAATTACTAATCCTTAACTGATCCCGCAGTCTATTCTAGACCCACCTTCCCTAAATGAGGGACGGACACTGCCAATGTGAGCCCTGGGGGACAAAGGCACCTGTCAAGACAGAGTTGTAGAGAAGAATAAGGGGAAGCATAAAGGTCATCATCACAGAGCCAAGTACAGTGATCTCACCTGAGGAATGTCACTCTTAGCATTTGGGTGGTTGATGTGTCTCTGACATACCAAAGCTGAGATTTGACCTTGTTAACTTGCCTCCTTAAAATTCATCAAAAGCTCTTGGATAATGTCAAACGAGTAAAAGACACAATTATAACTCCTCAGGGAGTTTTTCTCTGTCATTTTATTTTTATTTTATAACAATTTCTTTCTTAGGGTTTCCTCTGATATTTCTTTCCTTCAATATATTTACATTTTAATTTTTATTTCGTACTTCTCCCTGGCACACACCCTGTGGGGCTATGTGGAGATTTCACATTTGTTTATTCTTACTTGTTTTTTCTTTATGCTTCATTATTCTGATTGTTCTTAGTTTAGAACAGACATTATTCAGTTAAATACAAACCAGTGGAAACAACCACTTTTTGTTTATCTGAACATTTTTTTTTCCAGAAATAAAATTGGAATTAGAAATACTCAGGATGTATAAAAAAAGTGGAAGGAAAATAAGGCAATAAATTGTGGTCACAATTTTTGAGACGACACGAGCTTTACATGAAGGGCAATAGAAAAAAAAAGATTTATTATACAAAAAAAATTTCTAAATATACTGGTGAGTTTTTGAACTATTTGCAATAACTATTTAATAGGCAGAAAAAAAGAATTCAACTCGTTTTCTAGGAGAACATCTTTTCTATCTGGTACCAGACTAGCTCTCTGACTGTAAATAATCAGAAAATTAAAATGAACAAGGGAGTATGTGTGTGTGTGTGTTTGGGATACACATGATGACTTCCTCCCACAACATATAGGAGGAAAAGGAAGAAAAAGAGTAATTTTGCAATGGAAAAACCCAGCTGCCTTCAACCTGGTGATGAAGGTCAACATCAATAGTCACGAATGATGTCAAAAGCATATAACTTGATATGATGAGATGGACATGGACTTATTTTATTTTGTGGGCTTTTTTTTTTTTTGCATTTTTTGGCCAGGGCTGGGTTTGAACCTGCCACCTCCCACATATGGGGCCGGCACCTTACTCTGCTGAGACACAGACACCACCCTATTTTGTGGACTTCTTACAAAAAACACAGAACTACAATATAAACATGGAAGAACTATTAGACAAACATCACCTGAGGAACATTCTACAAAATACCTGAATAGTACCACTCAAAACCTACCCATATGAACAAAAATTGTTTTACAACAAAGATATTTGCACCAGAATGCTTATTGCCATTCAATTCATAATTGCCAGTTATGGAAGGAGCCCAATGCCCACCAACCCAGGAATGGATTAATAGATAGTGGTGTTTGTCTATCATGGAGTACTATGTGGCCATAAAAAATATGGAGACTTTATACCTTTTATGTTGACCTGGATGGAGCTGGAACACATTCTTCTCAGTAAAGTATGTCAAGTATGGGGAAAAAAGTATACTATGTACTCAATACTATTATGAAACCAATATATAATTGCTTATGCATTCATATGAATGACAAATCACAAATATAGTCCAGAAAGATGGAGGGGAAGGGAGAGGGTGAGTGTAGGGATAGTATTTGGCGGGGTTTCACCTTATGCGCACCACGCGAGGGTACATTTCAAAACAACTAAGAATGTATTATAAATGTCTTACCACAAAAATAAGTAAATGAGATGATGGTTATGTTAATCAGTTTTCTTTAAGCATTCTACATTGTATATCAAATCAGCACATTGTACCCCATACATGTATACAGTTATAATTTAATAAAAATTAAATTTTTTAAAAACCATCATGGTCATCAGAAACAAACAAATCTGAGAAGCTGGCATGACTGAGAACAACCTAAAGCAGCATAATGACTAAACACAATTCAATATCCTGAACGGGTTCCTAGAATAAAACAACAAAAGGAACATTATGTTGAAAAATAAGATCTTAATCAGGCATAGGATTTAGTAACAATAAGTTATTGATATTGGTTCACCAATTAGTCCAAATCGGCCAAATTAATGTTTTCACTAGGGGAAACTGGGTACAGGGTGTTTGAGAATCTTCTATATTAATGTGTGGCGTTTATAGTATATATACATATGTAGTATATATACATATATGTTACATATATGAGCTACAATGTCATACCATCTTATAAAACAAAGAGAAATCGCCTTTGCAACAACATAGATGAATCTGGAGGACACCATGCTAAATGAAATAAGTTAGTCACAGAAAAACAAAATGTATGATCCTACTTATATGTGGAATCTTTAAAAACGATCAAAGACACAAACACAGAGAACTGAATAGTGGTTACTAGGGGCAGGGGAGAAGAGGAAACGCAATGATGTTGGTTAAAGGGTACAAATTTATAGCTGTGTAGAATATATGTCTGAGATCTAATGTGCAGCCAGAGGACCACAGTTAACAGTGTGGTACTATGCAGGGAAGATTGTCCAAGGGAGATTTTAAGGGTCTCTAACTGTGCTAGGTGAAAGATACATTAAATTGTTACATTACCTGTAGTAATCACTTATAAATACCAACACACATACACACAGATATAAAGCAAAATATCTTCTTAAATATACACTATAAAAGTAAAATATCAAAAATAAATTTTAAAAACAGAATCGGATGGTCTTAGTACAGATTGTATTGATAGTTGGGTGAAGACCCAGTGATTTTCAGGACAGATCAATCTAAGTTATCCAATCTGAAGAACAGAGGGAAAAGTGATTTCAGAAAAATGTTGCCTAATATGTATGTAATCAAAGTTTGCCAAAAGAGAAGTGAGATAATTTGAAAGAAATTGAAAAATAATTAGTGAGCATTTTATTTGCTACCCATTTGGGTGTGAGAGTGTGTCAGGGGTGAATCTTTTCATATCAGAGACTTGTAAATTCCCATAGTAGGAAGGGGGTTATCGTGTTACACATGACATTGGGCCTCTTAACATTGGATTAATTATGGACTGGCACAGGATAAATAAATCTTCCTAGGTATTTTAAAGCTATTGTTAAACACACGAAAATAGTAGCAAGGTGACTGCAAAATATTTGAAAATGAGGTGTGAGGAAAGAGCACTATGTTACGGGACTCATAATAAAATAGTCAAGAATGGTCAAAAGGGAGGCCAAGTGATGATTTCGCAGTCTTATGTCAAAGCTATTTAGCTGAGAACTAAGAAGCAGTGATTATTGTGCAGCATACCGATGATCTCCAGAAATTGATCCAAACTTGTTTTTTCAATATAATATATGGACACGTCATAATTTTGTCATCCTCTATTTTTGCTTATACCCTTCTCCATATCCCATATGCTTTTCAAAGATACTTAAGGATTCAGTGGTTCCAGATGAGACCAGCTTGGCATTTATATTTCCTGGTACTCAAAAAATGCTTATAATATTGCTGAGTGCTTCCCTCAGGCAGCACCACCCTCATACAGGTATGAATCGCTCACTGCTCTGCTGCATTCCCGTTAAGGACAAGCAATGTTCAGAAACCATTTCGATGCAGTATAATCCTCCTTCTCTCTAGGTATGCACCCTAGGATTAAAGAATTGCTCTTAGTATCTTTCTTTGCTGCTGTATCACAAGCAGTTAGAAAAGGCTCTGTACCAATCCAGACACTTTTTTTAATTGTTAATTTACCATAGGTCTCCATCACTCATTTTTCCAAGCAATCGAGTGGCTACAAGTAAAATTTCTGGCACTCCCTCTGAAAGACAATCCATTTACATTATCTAAAGAAATGTAATTTCTTGTTCATCATTTTATTTAATATTGCTTCACCCAGAAAGGATTCGATCATACTGGGAACCAGGCTGCAATTCGATCTTTTCTCCCCATTTCCAATAAACAAATTCAATTCCCCACATCTCTCTTTTAAAGGAAATTTAATTGTCAATAAGGCTGACAAGCTTGTAGTTTGACACTTTGATGTGGTCTCCAGCGGAGTAAAGATGATAAATCAATATTAATTTCCATTGAACTGGACAAAATGTGAATATTTAATCAGGATCAAGCTTATTTTGAATTCATTCATTGACAATATATGAAGATATGGGTCTAATTTTAGGCATCTCATATTCAGTAAAATTAAGAAAACCAATAAAATTATACAGTATTTCCTATCACTGGGAAATGAATTCTTTAGGATATATTTTTACATACAAAATCTTATTGTTATGAATCAGGCAGGTATATAGTAAAAAAATCTATTTTTTTAACCTCTTTAGTTTCTGGAAATCTAGTTGAAGCCTCAACATTCTTGCTTCAAGGCAAAGAGATAACGTTTAGAATTAAAGTCAAAATGGCAATCTTACTCCTAGTTTTAAAAATCTAAGCTACATTAATAGGATCATGTTTAGCTCAGTCATTACAAAGTGCAGATATATGTTTTATCTTTAGCCTTTGCATCAGAATGAATTATGAGTTACAATGGTTTCCCTATATTTGCAGGAGATGCGTTCCAAGAACTTCCTCAGGTACCTGAAGCTGCAGCTGATGGAGAGTTCTGAAGTTCAGAGATTTTGTGTAACTTGACTAATTGTGTGTAGCAATTGACAAGGGTTGCTGTCAATAGAAACACTTTTCTATGTGTGTGTTTCACCCGCAAAACTAATACCTTTTCCTTTCTTGACTAAGCACTCTTGCACTGTGGCTGTTAACTTTTGCAGTTTGAGGTGCAGCAGCAAAAGTAGCATAATTTTTTTTTTCTTTTTCGTCATTTCACAGATTTCTTCTTAATAGATCTCAGTAACCTCAGCTATGATTCTCTTCTTTTCTCATTAAATTGAGAACTTTCACCTTTTCGCTTAACGACAGCATATTATGACTTTGCCTTGACACATTTCAAATTGCCGGCATCACTACTATGGTGCTTTGGGGCTATCATCAAGTAAAATAATGGTTACATGAACATTAACACAGTGAGCCTGTGACAGTCTCCCTGATACCAAGACAGCTGAGTGACTAACAGGGGTGGGTGTGGGCCTGGGTGAGCTGAGCAAAGGGGTGAGACACAGTCCAGGCAGGACAGAAGGGATGGTGTGAAATTTCCTCATGCTACTCGGAACAGCCCAGAATTTAAAATTTAAAATGTATGAATTATTTCCGGAATTTTCTGTTTACTATTTTTGGACCAAGGTGGATTGCAGGAAACCAAAATCCTCGAAAGCAAAACTGTGTATAAGAGGTAGGTAGTATCGATTCTGCTCCTGATCTGCTAAACACAGTCAAGTTACACAAACATCTCTGAACTTCAGTTTTCTCCACTTGGAAATGGAAAATCACCTTAAATAAATTTTCCAGGGTTAAATGAAAAAATATACCTGTGCATCTATCAGTTTCTTTGTGTGTGTGCACGTGTGTATGTGCATAAACCACGTTGCTCAATTGTGACGTAATATTTTGCTCTTGTCCTTTCTTTCTTCCATTTCGAGTTATTTCTTTTATAATTGAATGAAAATACCATTTAAAGCTTTATAGTTCCAAGTGCAACATTATACTGTCAGCCTAAACAACAAAGAGCTCTCTGAGGGAAAATGATGTTTGTTTGAGAATGTAGCATTGCAATGGAAATACACCTGCCATCAGCAGCTATGTCATATTCAGGTAAAGAAAGACAAAGGTTTTTAAAGAACAAAATGAAGAAAATTACAATAATGCTGACATCAGTCCAAGGTTGGACAGGCATTTACTAGACAGGTGTCCTTGTAGAAGTATTTTTGGGGGCAGCTTTCAGTGGCCTTTGTAAAGGCTGTACTTCTTGCTGAATCATTTTTTATATTTTTGGTTATCAGACATGCAAATCTGAGAACTCTGTCTTCATAGCCTTCCTCAGCTCTATTTGTCAGAATTATTTATTTCTTTTAACACTAGTGATTCCGTTTTGGTTCTGACAAGATACACAATACATCATCATCTTTAAGGTCCTTAGTAACTCGGGAAGATTAACATCCTTGGGTAGAATACAGTCAGTTCACACACTAAAAGGAGAATATACCAATTTGATTACCTTTACCAAGGAGTACATGAAGGGGCTAACTATAGATATCAGAGCTTTTTAATATGATTTGAAAGATTTTGTGAAAAACAGTAGGCAACTGTATTGTGACAGAGGTGACTCATGGTGACCCTGGCACTTGTATCCTTCCTTTCAGTAGTAGCCCACTGGACACACAGACACTCAGAAACAGACTATACCTCTCTGCCTCCCTTCCAATATGACGCACTCATAGGACTAAGCCCTGGGGAATAGAGTGTGATCAGAAGTGAATTGGGAAACGTCTAAGTCCTGCTGCTAATAGAAATCTGGATGTAGTATCCCTTGCCTTTTCATGTTCCTAACAGTTAATAATTGGCCACCATATCCTCCTTAATTCAGTAGATTGAGGCCCAGGGCCTGTTGAGGGTTGAATGGTGACCGCCAAAGATGATGTACCTGCACTGTGCAGCGTGGAACCTGTGAGTAGGACCTTGTTTGTAAGATTAATCTTTGCAGATGTAATTAAGTTAAATGCCTTGAAATGAGATCACCCCAGATTATCTAGGTGGGCCCTCAACCTAATGACAAAATCCTCATAAGAGACACAAAGGTGGGGGACACATAGAAAAGGCACGTGCAGAGGAGGCAGAAGTGGGGGCTACGCAGCCACAAACTAAGGAAGGCCTGGAGCCATCAGAAGCTGGATGAAAGAAAAGACTGAAACACAAAGCAGAACAAAAAATGGATTTTCCCCTGTGTCATTAGAGAGAATCTGTTTCTGCAGACTGTTTCTGCAGATACCTTAATTTTGGGCTTCTGGCATTCAGAACTATAAGCAAATTTCCAAGTTTGTGCTAATTTTTTTAATCATAGGCCTAGGAAACTATAATAATACTGATCCTATTGTCAATTTAAAATAATGTCCACAGGTGATTATATGCATAGACGTAGCAGTTTAGAATATATCCCTGTCAAATTTTGGATGGTGTAAACAGAACTAAATACTTCATAAAGTATCTTAGACTTTATAATGAGATACTAAAAGAAAGAAGTTAAAGAAACTATTTTTTATATTAAAACATAGTTATACAAATGACAAAAGTGCTTATTTCTTATAGAAAAGTCAGTGTTGAGATTTTAGATTTTTAAAACTTTTAAGCCAAAATGCCTTGTTTTTTCAAATCAAGCTAAAAATAATCTTTCTAAGGTCATATCCCTTTATCCATAGTTCTTGCCTTACATTTAGCACATTTCAGCTACTGTTATAGATTTAGTCTCTTCATTCATTTTTGAAAATCACATTTATCAAAAATATATTTGAAAACATTATGCCAAAAGACAAAGATACATTAAAATATGATAACAGAAGATCAACATGGAGATAATTATTATATCAGGAATTTCATTACTGAACTCTTAACAAAATTTAACTCTTAATAAGGGAAACTGAACTTAATAGACAAAATGTAGGTCTTCCAAAATTTAATGGGAAGTAAACATTATGAAAAACTAATGCATTGAATTTGAATATTTTTGTACTAAAATAAACTTGTACTAACTTGTTATAACATAGCTGAATGGGATTTAATTTGAGGCACTGAGAGGAATCAAACACCAATTAGAAAAGACCCCCTACTATAGCAACACACTTATCCTACTCTAATTAAAGCAAGAACAAATAAGAAACTTGAGTGGAAGAGTCATGAAATTGACAATGATTTATGAAAAGCTTATGGGGATAATGGCCCAAAGAAATCATCAGTTTACAAATGGATGACTCCATTTAGGAAGGGGTGAGATGAAGTTGAAGACGAGGTTCACACCATTTGTTCATCCCTTCGCTGAAAAAGAACCACCGATTAACAGCTCAGACAATAGCCAACACCAGAGATACCTCATTAGTTTTGGTATAAAGTACAATCTTGACTTAAAAATTAAAGTCAAACACTTGATGGGTTCCAAAACCATGGCACCCAGATCAGCTGCTGAAGGAGAACTTTCTATTTTTTTATTTTTATTTATATTTTTTATTAAATCATAATTGTATACATTGATGCATTTATGGGGTTCAGTGTACTGATTTGATATACAATGTGAAGTGTTTACATTGAACTGATTAACACATCCATCACCTTGCTTAATTATTTGTTGTGATAAGACAATTATACTCTTTTTTTGATAAAGAAGGAAACCATTTTATCATGCATATTTAGGTGAGCTCCACCCAAATGCCCTCCCTTCTCCCACTTCCCTTTATCTCCTCTTCCCTTCTACTTTCTGGACTATTGTTATGTTTTACCATTCATATGAATGTGTAGGTGATTATATATTGATTTCATAGTAGTAGTAAGTACATTGGGTACTTTTTTCCCATTCTTGAGATACTTTACTAAGAAGAATATGTTCCAGCTCCATCCAAGTAAACATACAAGATGTGAAGTCTCCATCTTTTCTTATGGCTGCATAGTATTTCATGGTGTACATATACCACAATTTGTTAATTCATTCATGGTTCAATGGGCACTTGGGCTGTTTCCATA
Organism: Perodicticus potto; assembly: GCA_963574655.1. NCBI lineage: Eukaryota > Metazoa > Chordata > Mammalia > Primates > Lorisidae > Perodicticus > Perodicticus potto. Next base: position 14,307 of record CAUYRH010118605.1, read on the forward strand.
TCGTGGCAATTATGAATTGAACTGCAATAAACATTCTGGTGCAAATGTCTTTGTTGTGAAATGATGTTGTAAAAAGTGTTCAACTAGGTATCATCTAGGTAGATATCTAGTAGAGGAATTGCAGGATCGAAAGGCAGGTCTACTTTTAGTTCCTTGAGTATTCTCCAAACTTCTTTCCAAAATGATTGTATTAGCTTACATTCCCACCAGCAGTGTAGAAATGTTCCCGTCTCTCTGCATCCTCACCAACATCTGTAGTTTTGGGATTTTGTTATGTTGGCTAAACTTACTGTGGTTAAATGGTATCTCAAAGTGGTTTTGATTTGCATTTCTCTGATGATTAAAGGTGATGAGCATTTTTTCATGTGTTTGTAGGCCACGTGCCTATCTTCTTCAGAGACATTTTCATTCAAGTCCCTTGCCCACAAAGAAATGGGGAGATTTGTTCTTATTGCTTAGTTTCAGTTCTTTGTGGATTCTTGTTATCAGACCTTTGTCAGAAGCATAACCTGCAAAACTATTCTCCCATTCTGAAGGTTGTCTGTTTGCTTTACTTACTGTGCTCTTGGCAGTGCAAAAGCTTTTTAGCTTGATCAAATTCCAGTAATGTATTTTTGGTGTTGCTTCAATTGCTCGGGAGAATCCTCCTCATACTATATTCTCCCAGGCCGATTTCTTCAAGTGTTGTTCCCACACTCTCTTCTAGTATTTTTATAGTTTAGCCAAATGGGATCAAAATTCTGAAGCATTTTTTCAAAGAATTGTAATGGAGATGGAACATGACTTTACCAGTATGATCCTGAAGACAAAGCACAACCAAATCAATGGCTATTAGGAGGTGCTGCAAATGGTTCAGTCAAAGCTAAAGCAGAGTAATCAAGAGCAAAGGTCATGGCAATAGTTTTCCTTAGAATGCTAAAGCCATTTTATTTGTTGACTTTCTGTAGTGCCAAAGAATAACAACATCTGTTTATTATGAGTGTGTTTTGAAAAAGCTAGCTAAACCGTTAACAGAAGAAATGCCGGGGAAAACTTCATCAGAGAATTTTCCCCACTGTGAGAATACTGCTCACTGCTCTTATCAAACAAGGGTAATTTTGCAGAATCTTTGCCCTTGGGAAAATCACTAGGAATCTACATTGTAATCCCAATTATCTACTTTTTACATATTTTTGTTTTCTAATCTTAAAAAAAAATCTTTAAAAGGTACTTGTATTTCTTCAGTTAGTAATGTATTAAATACTGCACTGGCACAGTTAAATTACTAGGATTTTCAGTTCTTTAGCAATGGAATAAATAGCTGGCATCATCCCTTACAAAAGTGTCTTAAACTTGAAAAAGCTACAGAAATAAAGTTTGGATTTTTAATTTTTATTTTTTCATTCAATTTTTCTACAAACTTCTTGAAATCCCCTCCTATGTATAGGAAGAGCTGTAAAATTTAAAAATGAAGAACTCCCAACTCTGGCTATAAGGAAATGACTGGTACAAGATGAGCTATCCTACCACTTTGAATAACAGGACCGAACATTAAACATCTCAAATGTCCTACAAGAGGAGACTCATTAAACACATTGTGTTATGGAGTGTTGCTTGGAATTTGAAACAAAAACATACAGCAAATCTTATAAAACATCATGATGAACAAAAAAGGTAAACTCAAAAGAATACATACTTCCTTGACCCACCCATTCCCATGAACAAGTGTGGACAAAACTACCGAGAACAGAAGTTGTCCATGCATGTAAAGATTGACTGGAACTTTCTGAGGATGGTGAAAAGTTCTGTTTTCGCTGTGCTATTGATCACATAGTTACAGACTTTGGCCAGACCCATAAGTTGTCCATTTAAATCTTGTGAATTTTGCTTTATGTAAATTTTGCTTCAATTTCTAAAAGGGTTACAAAAATGTGTATTTTTGCTATTTATTGTATGTGTTTATGATGTAAGCTAAGAGCATAAAAGTGAAAGTACCATTATGTAAATAGGTAGCATTGTGCTGCTCTTATCTGATGAAAAGATTTGCTTTCAGGTTCTTTTCTTTAAAATTTCAGATTAATAGGAAGTACAAATGACTCAGTTACATTGTTTTCATTTCTAAGGTAAAGTTCAAATTGTAGTTGAACCCCTCATCCAGGGGTGTGCTGCACACCCTTACATTGTCCACATCAGGTGAGAACTCACCAATACCACCTCCCTCTCTTTTTCCCCTTTCTCCCTCTTCCCTCCCTGGAATATACTTGTGTTTTTCTCTCCTGTGGTTCTGTAGTTGTTTTTCTATTGGCTTCATATTAGTATTAAGTAAATTGGATACTTGCCTTTCAATTCTTATCTTAGGTTACTAAAAAGAATGTGTTTCAACTCCATCCAGGTAAATACAAAAGATTTAAAGTCTCTATCTTGTTCATGGCTGAATAGTATTCCATGGCATACATGTACCATAGTTTCTTAATCAATTCATGGATTGATGGGCACTTGGGTTGATTCAACATTTTGGCAATTGTGAATCAAGCTGCAATAAACATCCTAGCATAAATTTCCTTGTGATAAAATGATTTTTTTGTTCTTTTGGGTAGATAACCTAGTAATGAGATTGCAGGATCAAATGGAAGGTTTACTTCTAGCAGTTTGAAGATTCTCCATACTTCCTTCCCTACAGACTGTATTGGTTTGCAATCCCACCAGTAGTGTAATATTGTTCCCCCTCCACATCCATTCCAGCATTGGCAGCATTGGGATTTTGTGAGGTGGGCTACTTTCCCACTCTAAAAGAGTGAAAGTTTAGCATATCTTGCTGTTCTGTCACTTAGCACAGATTTTGATGAACATTGACCAAAAGAATGATGGGGTTGTGCTGGTGAGTATGTGAAACTATTATTAAAAAGTGTATATGGAGGTAAGAAGTTGACTTTCCATTTAAAAATTTGACGCAACAGACTTGTATCATTATCCAAAGAGTCTTTAATTCTGCATGAATTGGCCTATGGAGAGTACTAAAAATTTTCCCAGGGAGAAGCTTTGAACCTGTTCTGCACCAAAATCTAGAGTCTTATATTTTTATTACTATTTTATTGGGCTTGTGCCCTCTCTAGAGATACAAGGAGGAAGAAATGCCTTTGAATTTTGGATAGGTCTAGTTAAAAGTCTACTTCCCATCTTTACAACTGTACAACACTGAAAAAATTACTTCACCACATCAAGCCTCACCTACCTAATATGTAAATTAAATTCAAGCACCACTTTATTAAGCAGTTGAGTTTCCAGTCATGAGATAATTTATGTAAAGAATTCAAAAGATAATTTTTACTTTTCAATGGCAAGGTACTTGCATTTTCCTATCTGTATCATAAGTGTTTCAGTTTTGTTATTAATAGAATTTAAGCCAATTATATAATTTTAATTTTTTAGTATCCATGTTAAAAAATATTTAAATGAAATACATACATTTTCTGTAATGCAATCTTTCACATATACAAATTATTTTAACACTTTATATAAAAACATTAGTGATATACTTTGCATTCCTTTTTTTAAAATCTAAGTCTTCAGAATCTGTTGTATACGTAGAGCACATTTCAGTCTGAACTGGTCACATTTCTAATATTCAATAATTACATGTGACTAAGAGCTGCTGTACTGGCCAGTGCAGGTGTGTGTAGATTAACATATGGGGGTCATTTAGTTAATATTTAAAATGTGTCATGATCTTAATTTCAAATAAACTAGAGGATAGTGAGATCAAAGGTTATTTATCTTAGCCAGTACTTAATACATAACTGATATGGAAAGAAACAATTTATAGTGTCTAATTATTGGTGATGTGTGTTTTATTATGTTGAATATGATTGTACTTAAAATGAACTTTAATGTATACATTATAAATTATGCATGATTAGGCTAAAATGTCTTTCTATCAGAGTTCTTGAGTAAACTGATCAAATTATTTTCCTATAGCATCAAGATAATTGTAAAATATATTTTCTCAATAAGGTTTTGAGTCATGTCTTTTCTCTGTTCATTTTATACTTTCTCTTGACTATTACTTATTTATTAGAGAAACATATTGATGATAATATAAATTTATAATTTTTATTTACATATGTTGAAATTTCCTAACTTAGGTAAACTCAAAATATTCTTGAGCATCATATGATACTCTAGCATGCTTTAATTGCAAAGCAAGTAAAAGATTTCTTTCATCAGGCATCTATGCAATTGGTAGACCCAGTTTAAACAATAGAGTATAAGATCAAATACCAAATTAATATCAAAACACTGTAACTAGAGTATTTACTATACCTGAGGGGAAAAGAACAGTACAAAATATCTTCAAATTTTTGGAAAATTATATTTGCTTTATCTTGTTCTAGAGCTTCCAGTAAATTCATTAAAACATAAACACAAGTAAATATGCTATTATCTTCTGTGGACTATTGCATGAGAGTAATGGAAAGTCTAAACCAATCAACAGAAAGAATAATTTGATCCAATAAGAAAGTCTTGCAGTTAGGCTGTATGAAACAAAAATATAAAGTACATATGCTTTAATTATAAAATATAAAAATATTCTGTTAAAAATTAGGGATAAAATATCAGTGACTTTATGGGACATATAGCTACACTTTTGCCAAATTCATAAGCTGTATATTTAAATGTTGTATATTTCACCATAAGTAAACTTTGCTCCAGCTTCAGAAAGTATAATAAAAATGCATGTTTTGGTATTTATTTTATGTGTTTATGATTAAAGCCAAAAGCATAAAAGTGTAAGTACTATCACCACATTGAGGTGGTCTTATTTGATGAAAAGGCATTGCTTTCAGACTCTGAAAGACTGAAATTAAAATAATAACTTTATGATATCTTCAATAATAAAGTCAATATCCCCCAAAATATGAAATATAAATTAAAAGAGAAGATGCACTAAATATTACAAAGATTTTAATTATTTTTGGTCAATTTATACATTGAAGTGTTTCAGCAGTTTCTCATGAAAAATCTTTAAATCAATTTTAAAGTGAGTAATTAACCTACCACAGACTGAACAATAATATAAAGCCATAATAATTAAATAGTGTCATATTTGTACCAAACTATCAGGAAACAAATCCACAGTTGTATAGTCCAGAGTATACACAACATATTTTATGTAAAACAATATTACCACTCAGTGAATGCTGTAATCCGCCTGTTTGTGACCCCTCTAGAAAATTCATATGTTTAAATCCTAAATCTCAGTGCGATGGTTTTGGGAGTTGGAGCCTTTGGGAGGTGATTAGGTCATCAGAGTGGAGCCCCCATGAATGGGATTAGTGCCCTTATTTAAAATGGACCTTAAACTAAAACTTTGTCTGTTCAAACATGTGAGAACATAGTGAAAAGACACCATCTGTGAACATCAGAGCAAGCCCTCTCCAGACACCAGATCTACTGGCACCTTCATCCTTGACTTACCAACTTTCAGAACTGTGGTTTATAAGATGCCCAGTTTAAAATATTTGATTATGGTAGCCAAAATAAATTAAGACAGTAGGAAAAGAAAGAAATATTTTATAGATAACTCTGGAACAGAAAGACAATTTTTTCGAATTATTTTTAGCTTCTGTGCCTATTTTTCAATAGATTTTAGGTCGAAGTTCAGTGTATAAAAATAAAGGTAGAAGCAGAGAACATGGAGACCTGCTAATTGCTTCCCCCTGCCCTTTTCTCCTGTCAGTCCTAAAGCTACTCAGAAGAACACATAAGTATTGGAAAAACACAGTGAAATATTTTCTGGGCAAGCTACTGGAGAAAATTTGATCAATAAGTTATCAAAGGTCATGGCACAATTGTGTTCCTGCTTTCTGTTGCTGCATTTTGATGAGATAAAAACATATCTCTTACTCTTATACACCGAGTTCACCATATTATTAGAAAGTAATTACTAAATTTTAGATGGTACAAAATTTTATCAGATATAATTTTCTGCATTACTCCAGTGAACACAGGATTTCCTTTTTTATTCCATTAGTTAGATAAAATATATTGATTCAATACACCCTTGTACTTCTATAATAAACCACCCTATATATTCACTAGATTTCATTCGCTAATATTTATTTAATAAGTTTTGCTTTTTTTTTTTTTTTTTTGCAGATTTTGGCCGGGGCTGAGTTTGAACCCACTACCTCTGGCATACAGGTTGTCACCCTACTCCTTTGAGCCACAGGTGCCGTCAAAGTTTTGCATTTATATCCATGAGAGAGGTTGCCCTTGTTCCAATTATTTTAATTTTATTGTCACAAATTGGTATGAAGATTATTCTTCTTTGTGATCTGACTTGAAAAGTTTAATTCTTATATTTATTTTTCTTCTTGAAAAGTTTGTTGAATTTCTTCCTTAAATGTGTAGAAGAAATCACTGATGAAACTTTTGTGTCTTCACTTTTTATTGTTGTTGTTGTCATTGTTGTTGTTCTTGTTGATTGGTGAAAAGTAAGTAGATACATTTTTAAATCATTTACTAAATATCTGACTATTTATATTTTCTATTTCTGCTCCAGAAAGGTATATTTTATTTAAGAAACTTTTAAATTCAGATTAAAATTATTAAATTTATTGTACAAGAATGTTCATATGTTTACAATATTTTATATTATTAATTTAATGTTTGTGAAACCCAAAATCTGTCTTTCATATTTTGGTATTGATATTTTTTGTTTTCTATTTTTTCCCTTATGTTTACCTTTAAAACATTTTCCAAAATATTATGTATAGTCTTTTGTGTTTATTGAAAGTTCCATTTATTTCTGGTTTATACTTTTTATATCTATTCTTCTACTAATGATAAATTTTACCTGTTTTTATCCTAGCTTTACTGATGAAATCTTCAACCACTTATTTTGGGAAGTGGGTCTTCCTTCCTGACTAATAAATATATTTAATGCCATACATTTCTCTCCAACACTATGTTATCTCTATCTCACAAATTTTGGTGTGCTTTCAATATATGTTCTAGAGTTTCATTACAACTTAGTTCAAATCACTTTCTAATTTTCATTTCCATTTCATCTTCTAGCAAATTTTTATGTAGAATCCTCATGTTCAAATTCAAAATTTTGGGATGATTTAAGTTACTATTGAATTACTGCACTCAAATTAAATCCCTTTGTCATCAGGAATGTATGTATCCTAAGTAATCTCAATAATTTGAACTTTATTTCATCTTTATTTATAGAAATATTGATTTAGATCATTTTCAAGTCATTACTCCGAGAAGACATCATTTTACTACTTCCTTTCTAAATTGAGTGTTTTTAAAGTTTATTTTTCTTGTCTGATTGTTCTTGCTATAACTCCCACTACTATGCTATATAGCAGCGGTAAGAAATAGTCCCTGTCTTTATTCTATTATCATGGTATAGTACATTAATAGATTTCCAGATGTTAAGCCAAATTTGCAGTCATGGGATAAACCCATTTGATTATGGCGTGTATTCTTTTCTATTATGTGAATTGTAGAACTTATCTTGAATTAATAAATCTCTCAGTGTCTGCAGAGAGGCTTTGTGTGTGTCTGTGTTGGGACACAGCTCTGGTAGTTCTCAATTCCACTTTAGCCCTCACTTCCTGCTTGCAGAGCTTAGAGATCAAACAGGTATAATAGATGAGGGCCTCTGGGTCCTTCCTGGGCATATTAACAGCCCTGCATATTCACATGGCTTTCTGAATTACCAGAAATAAGTCACAATTTTGAAAAGCCTGTATAGATGTTTTCTTCCCCAGATTTTCCTCTTAAGTATTCTGGTTTCCTCTTGTTGGCCTGAGTTACCAAACAATTGCTGCTGATGGTTTTAGACAAACACTCTATGGTTCATGCTGTTTGACTTCAGTGAGTATTTTCCAGGGAGCTGGCAGGTTAAATAACAACAGTTCTCTGGGAATGGGGCTTTAGAGGATATCTAATGATCTATGTGCTGAATTTAGTACTTCCTGAAAGAGAGTTTATAAAGCTTATTCTTGAGTTTCTGCCCAATACTGTGTCAAAATACAGAAAATATTTTTCAAAATGGGGGGTGTCATTGGGTTTTGAGGTCCCTTAATCTTCTGATCATCTTGTTGACCAAAGTTAAAATCTCGGCTGGCTTCTCCGTCCTATATCTGCTAACTTTCCAGTTGCCAGGATTGGATTTAGCAGCCCGTCTCTCTGAGCCCTGAATCGGTGTGGCTCGACAACAGATGGCTGTGAATTCCCAACGTGAAGCCATAACTTATTCCTGTAACTTCATCCCTTGCCTTGTCTATTTTGTTACCATTTAGATCCATCTTAATATTGATGGGATCAGGACGTTAACTTGCTAGGACTGACAGTCCAAGGGAAATTCCAGTTTCCTTTCAGAGCTTTCCTCCTAACTCCACAGAATAGTACCCTCAGTCTGACAATTCAGCTAGTCTTCAGCAAGGAAAACTAAATGTACATATGAGCCATTAAAACTTTTAAAATTTTGTCATTGCAGTTCGTACATTAATTAAAAGCTTTGAAGATTTCCCTTTCTTTAGCAGCAGTTCACTGTCTCATCCAGAACCTGTGACCCACGTCAATTAATGAGCTCACTCCCAACAGCAGCTGCTGAGCCACTGGCTCCTCACTTCAGCTTTGTTCCCTCCTCAATGAAAAGTTATTTAACTTAATTTCCGTAGTTTCTACAGTCTCTGATGTCTTTAAGAGTATAATTTGTAATTTTTCTGTCTTTTTTTCTCATTATCCACTTTTAAAATGCAAAATTTGCAGAAAAATAATGTTAAACTCACAGAAGAAATGCAAATGATATGCAAATGAGAAAATGGCAGATCTCAGTAAAAAAGGTAAATGCAAATCAGTCAATAAGGTATTTTTTCATCTATTAAAATAGCAAAATAAAAGGGAAAGATTTTTTGCTGTTGTGTGGGAAGAATCTATAAATATTATTTTTAAAAATAGTGCAATTTATTTAAAAGGCTAACTAGGCTCAGTTTCTTTAAGCCTGTTAGTTTCTCTCCAAGTTTCTGGGTAGCAATGAAGATAAGTATAAACTATTTCTTTGCAAGGATTTTTATTATATAGCTATGTAAATTAAAGAAAAAAACTGGTAAGAACCCAACTGCACAAAAAAATAAGGGAGTGTTTAAATAAATCATAGATAGTTATATAAGGATTATTCTACTACCAAAATGGTATTTTCAAGATATTCATTATGTAATGAAAAAATATTTGCTGCATAACATTTTCTTTTCAAACAAAATAAATATTCCTGTAAAAATAAAACCTGCCTATAAAACTATACTAATATATTAACAGCATTTCCTTCTTCATCAGGAGATTATGGATTATTCTTGTTTATTTCTCATTTCTCTGTCTTCCAAGGTTTCTATAATATGTATGTATTGCTTTGAAATTATAAAAAATGATAAGAAAATGTATTAAAATAATTTGGAGTATTTCAGTACAGTTAACTGTAAGACATACATACAAGGTCAATTACACTTACTTAAGCCTCATACCATTTGTAGAAATTTGGGGGGTCTAAAATAAAACACCAGTGACAAGTGGGAAAATGAGGAGACCTGCTGCAATTTTTGATATTATGTAGTTTTTCATTGCTGTAATAGCTATTATCTGGATTTGGTCAAATTTGCTATGGAAACGTCCTTTTAAAAGAAGCCATCCACTCTAGTGCAGTATTAAAAATATATATAGATATAAAATTGATGC
>CAUYRH010118607.1:0-40780 GCA_963574655.1 Perodicticus potto
AATGCCACTGGGAAAAATAACAAAAAAAATATTTCAGAATGGGTGAATGATAGATATCCTGTTAGTTTATCACCCCCAGTCCATCCTCACCTCCAGATAACCAGGTATGGATTAAAGACTGGACCTAAGCCTGCTGAAAAGGCCCCTACTTGGTGATCCTGTCCACACCAACAGCAGTGAAGGTGAATGGCATCCCTGCCGGAATTCATCACTCACGTGTGAAACCAGCCAGCGATGGGGAGTGGATAGTCCAAATACACCCAGAGCATCCCCTCTGTCTTACCCTGAAAAAACAGACTGCAGCCCTGCCCTAGTCACATACCAGGAGCTGAATGATCTGCACACAGCAGAAGCCTGAGGATGAGCAGCAGGGTTGTGGGACTGATTACTGATTCTTTGCTTTCGACTTTTTCACCTTCCTTCTTTAATCTTAGGTGTAAGATATGATGAAGCTTGTGAAAAATGTATCCAAAAGGTAACCCAAACTAGACAAACTGTCAAAATTGCGTTATTGATCTACTCATATTATGAATATACAGGAAAGCCTGAAGGTACTTGCATATATAATAACACCCAATATTAGATATGTGTGCCCCCCAGTGAGCTGGCTATTTGCTACAAGCCTTCTGAACCCCCAGAGCAAACCGAATTTGCTATGTGGTATACTGATATCCCTAGAAAGACGGTAGCTCAAGTTATAACACAAGGAATACCTAAACAAATAAAAAAAAATCATGAATAACAATTTTGAAATATATACAGACATGTGTCTTTTCATAGGGCTGGATAACAGAAGCCTGACCCTGAAAATAGAAACACAGAGGTCCTACTCCCCACATGAGTGAACCTCTGAGGTTCCTGAACTGAGCTTTCTCCCCAACCAGCCTTCTTTCCCACACACGACCCACAAGGTCCCCAGAGAAAATAGATGAAGATATCACCTCTGCTCACCCTCAGAACATATGATGGACATGTGCTCACCTACCCATCCTCTTTCAGGGCCCTTGTAGAGGAGTCTGAGAGGGAGCCTGTCAGTCTAATGCCATGGTGTATATAAAACTAGTCTTTGTTTGGCTTTCATTTTCATGAAATCACAATAATAGCTTTTCTTTAGATAGCCCATTTGTATAAATTCCTTTTTTCTCTTCTATTAAATTCTGAAATAGTTCAAGCATACCAAAAATATAGAAAGTAAGATAACAAACATTCATGTGCTGAACACTCAGCTTTGTCAAAGCTTAAAATTTTGCCTTATATTTTTAGAGCTTTCGGTTTTTTTAAGGAGAAAAAAAATACAGATATAATGAAAGCCCCCTGTATATCATTCTCCAATGCCTTTCTTCTGTTTTCCATACTCCCCTCTGTAGAATGAATTACTGTCTTTAATTTGGTGTTTATCATTTCCAATTATGTTTTCATGATCTTCCTGCAACACATATATACTCATAAATAAAATATAGTATTATTCTGAAACTTAACTTTTTTGATTCGAGATTTTGTTTTTATGGTCCATTCATATTGAGACATGTAGCTGATGATGTAGACATGTAGATAATGATAACTTTAGTAGAAATGGCCTTGCAAGAAGATACTTCAACTTATCTATTCTACAGTGAATAGAAACTAAAGCTGCTTCCAGTTTCTGTCCATTACAAAATGATACTACCCTGAATACATCTACACATGTGAAAGCATTTCTCCAGAGTAGCAGAGAATTGCTGGAGTGAAAATTAAGCTCATCTTAAACCAAACCGATTTCCAAAGTAGTTGTTCTATTTTCCACTCCCACCAGCAAAATATGAATATTTCCTTGTCCCAAATCCTCACCAACACTTGAAATTAGCAGACATCTCCATTGTTACACAGCTGATGGATATAAAAAATGACTTCATTGTGGTTTCAATTAACTTTTCCCTGATCACTGAGAGGTTGTGCAACTTTTCAAAAGTGTATTAGCTACTCACATTTCATCTTCTGTGAATTGCTTGTTCTTATTCTTTCTCTATCTATTTTTTCTTTTATTTTTTTTTCTGGATGCTCTTTACATATTCCAGATACTATTTCTCTGTCGGTTACATATATGGCAAATATCTTCTCTCACAGTAGGACTTGTCATTGTACTTTATTTATTTAAGTTGTCTTTGTCATACAAAACTTTTAATGGAGTCAAAATTATCAGTATTTTCCTTTACTAAATGTGGTTCTCAGATCTCATTTAAGAAATATTTCCCTACCTCAAACATATACATATATTCCTGAATGTATTTTTGTAAACTATTTTTTTAGAATTTTTTTTATTAAATCTCTTTGAAACTAAATTTTTATACACAGGATGAGGCAGATATAACTTTATCTTTTTCCATGGTAATAATCAATTGTCTCAGCAACATTTTTTTAAATTATCATTTCCCCACTAATCTGCAATGCTGCTATCATTTACTGAATATTTAGTCAAACAAGGCTCAGATCCTGGGATCTCTATTTGATTGCTGAAGTCTATTTCCATGATATTACTCTTCCGTTCTGATTATTTTAGCTTTTAATAAATTTTGACATTCAAGAGGGCAAGTCTGCCTACATTGTTCTACTTATAAAATGTTTGGGCTATTCTTGGTTCTTCATTTTTCCACTTAAATTTTAAGAAAAAATTGTCAAAGTTTAAAAAATTATTGAAATTTTGATTTTATATTAATTTACAGAGTATTAGCATCTTTAAAATATTATATCTTGCCATCCCTAAACATTCAACATCTGTGTATTTAGATCTACTTTAATGTCTCTCAATAAAGTTTTAAATTATAATTTTTTTCTTAAAATATCTTGAATGTTTCTTGGATTCATTTCTAGAAAACTTGTATGTTTTGTTACTTTTGCTAAATGTATTGGTACTTAAATCATACTTTATAACTCGGAGGAGTTTATAACTTTGTGGCCAGTGAATAGGGATCCTAATACTGAATGCTATGATGGACCACCTAGACAGCCCCTTGAGACTGAAAGACTAATTTGCCTAGCAGTGGGATATGCTATTGGCAGGCAGAACTCAGCTGTTGGCCCTCTTTAGGGCCCAACCTAAGGTCACATCGCTTTCCTGAGGAATCCCACATGCAAACACTGATTCTCAGGGAATAAAGACTCAGCCCCTTCGCACCAAGTCTGGACAACTCTGAAGGGCCATCCCAGTTCTAGAGCTCCCCTAGTGAGGTCTTCACTGAGATTACATCTCAGCCCATCTTCTCCACCAGTCAGTGCTGTGCTTTTCAATCCAGTCCACAAATGTCAACCTCAAGAACGTGCTCTCATAAACTTCCAACACAGGGATCAATATCTCAGAATTTGTTCCTTAGAAAACTCAACCTGAGACAGTCCAGGAAAGCAGGTGCTAAGATAAATCATTCTCTGCCTGACTGGAAATGAGAACCCATTACTGGCACAAGGCAGTGGTGAAATGGCTAAAACTTGTACCACTCTGGTGGTGAACTGAGAAGGTATTCTGGTGAAAGAGAATAGACAAGAGAATGGGATTTGTCAGCATTTGACAACTATGGGACAAATATGTAGAGATATGGAGAAATTGGGTGGCTATAGCTAAGATTTATCAATCCTTTTCAAACAATATCAAAAGGCTCGTAGAAATTAATTGGCAATTAACAATTAAATTGAAACCAAAGGATCTTCATGGTATCTCATAAAATGGCTCTCCAATCTTGAAGCCTGAGGAAGGAGTAAGGAAGAAATGCTGAAGACCAGGCACATGGCTTAAATATAAGAACAGCAGCCTTTCAAAGATCAAACTTTCAACTTATACGAATCATCTATGTAAGTTCAGAACCCTTGTTGGGAAAGAATGAATCCTGTCACAAGGATACAGACATCTGAGTTAATGGACCTGAAACTCTTAAATTCCCTGTGTCTTTGAACCCTCAGGTCTTGCAGAAGTCTCCCACCCATTAGGGTCTTCTTCTCTCCCTGTTAATTGCATATAAGGAAGAGGCCTCCCCTGTGCAGGACACAGTCCCTTCGCACCAAGTCTGGACAACTCTGAAGGGCCTTCTGCAAGACCTGCATTCCCCCTTGGAATAGGTTTCTATCTCCTCTCTTGGCAACTAAGACAATAAAGAGATTGCAAAATACCTCAGCCAGGGACATACCAAGCTTGATAAAGAAGAAAAGAGAAAATGGCAAAACAGAGCTACAGGACCTAGCAAACACGTGCTAGCAAGAGTCAGGAGACTATGCATTGGACTGGATTCTGAGGATGCTGGCTCAATAAAGTTGAAGAAGAAAGAGTTTATTGATTTAGGGCACCTTGGCAAGACACAAGATTTGACATAGGATTTAACACAGATCCTGTTCAGGACTCTGGGAGATTGTGCAAACACCGCTAGGATGGCTCCCAGAGCATGAAAAAGTAATGGCCCAGACATTCGCAAACTACAGTCTGCTAGCCAAATCTGCTCTGTGGCTTATTTTTGTACAACTTACAAGCTAAGAACGCTCTTAACATTTTTAAAGGGTTGTAAAAAACAAGATAGATAAACACAGCTTTTTGTGGTCCACAATATTTACTACCTGACCCTTTAGAGAAAAAGTTTGCTTGGCCCTCGCCCATCCCATCTGAAGGCATAAATGCCTGAATTGCCAAGGTAGAAAAACATACTATGTAAGATGAAAAATCCATAGGATGACTGTGCCTCATAGGAGTGCCCAAAGCAATCAAGAATGTGCTGGTTGGAGGGGCACAAATCTCCCTAAGTTCAGTGGTTGTTCCCCTTGTAAGCCAGGGATGATGGCAGGAGAGACCAAAACAGAACTGAGCTCATTGAGGACGAGGACCCTAAAATAATAGATGGTAGCACTTAACTGTTAACAACTAAAGGCATGCAATAATCACAATGAGTAGTATGTTGGAATGGCAAGGGTACTGATGCTGCCTATCAAGAGAAGACAGCATTATTGTTACTCAATGTAGACTGAGAAGAGCATATTTAGCATCCTAATGGTGAGTTTGGGTACCTCTTGGTAATTTCTTGCCCAATTTTGAAGGCACATGAACATTTGTAGCAAAGATGATCTGAAAAAGGTACTAGTAATCAGGATCTTAGACCTCTCAGTAATGAGGATCAAGGACAGGTGATCAGGGTCTTGGACCTCCCGATAATGAGGATCTAGATCACACCCTATTTAGAACATTAAGACTAGCAGAAGTGCTAGCCAGGGGAGAGAAGGATTTAGAACACATAATAGATCTGGGATCAGTGAGTACCAAAGAGTATTAATGAGCATCCTTTGTGGCCCTAAGACCACCTACAACAATGGAAGCTATAGTCCAACCTACTAATCTTCCTCTTGTAGATTCCCCCAAGACTCCCATTGGAATAGTGAAAAATAAGTAGATCCCAGTGTCTCCAAGGTCATCTTTCAGGACTGAAAAACGTATACGCCCACATGCAAGAAGTAGTGCCAGCAGTTAGACCTCAACTGTCAGCCCTCTGAAAGCCGTGTCAGCCCTCCGAAAGAACAGACCTGCTAGGCCTAAAGTCACATCCCTTCCCCTTGGAAGCTATGCACCAATGCTAGTGCCTAGTCCACCCTTCAAAGCAATTTTGGAACTCTCTGAAATGGCCATCAGAGCTGTTGTCATATGAGGCCTGACAATTAAGTTCACAAACTTATGCCAGAAAAAAATACCTCATTGCTGAATGTCAATCACTACAGTTACCTTTGAGATATTCAAAGGTCACCTTGGCCAGCTGGTGACTGCAGTGATATTCAGAAATGAGGTATGTAGCACTCTTTCTAGGATGACTTTGTGAGCTTAATTGTCCATCTTCATGTATTATTCTTCTTTAGTCAATGTGCTAAATTATATTAAAAGAGGTTCTAATGTTAAACCATCTTTATATAGTTTAATAAGCCCTACTTGTTTACACAACACACACACGCAAATACTTATATATAAACCTCATAAATATCTTCTGACTTGAAAATATTTTATTTTTAATTTTTGATCCTATGTTAATTAGTGGAAAGTTTTCTTTTTTATATTGACTTTTTCTGTTTCAATAATCAAGTTTACCCAGTTTCCTCTCAATGTTAAATTGAGTTGAAGAACATTATTTGAAAGATTTGTACAAGATTAAATGTTTTACAGAACTCACCTATCAATGAGGGATTTGAGGGGTGTGTGTGTACACATCCACATGCATTTGTGTAGATTTTGACAAAAGAATGAAAATTGTTAATGATTATAATTATCTATTTCTTCTTGAATCAGTTCTGGTGAAGTTTTATTTTTCTATGAAGTCTGCTTCATCAAAGCTTTTAAATTACTGGCACATGTTTAGTCCTAGTATGTTCATTTTATTTTTTAATTCCTACTGTTTCTTACCAATGATTCCTGATTTATTTCTCAAAAGATTTATTTGTGCTTTCTCTTTCTCCTGCACAGGTTATAAACAAATTGGGAGTACAAATAAAGGAGTGTCTTTATTACTGTTGAAGGTTAGGTTGGAGGCTATAGCTTAAAATGAAAGCCAGAATTAGACTGACTTACTGAATACATAGAATTGCCCAAAAGGGCTGCTCTCATAGATCTATATGGCATGGAGGGGCAGAGGAAACTGTCCTAACTCCAGACAGGTTTGGAAGGCATTGCTGAGTTGAGTAATCTCAGCTTATTCTCCTCAAAATTACCAGTTAAGTAAATCATCCCACCTTCCTGGAATCAGAGTGCATAAAGGAGCGAGGAGGATCAAGTCTTGGATTTTGATGAATCTTCCTAATGTTTACCTTTTTATTTTATTAGTTTATGTTCCAAGCCTCATAATTTCCTTCCTTTTAATTCCTTTGGGTTATTGTGTACTTTTATTAGATTCTTGATTTATTAATTCCCGGTTTTCTTCATTTCCAATGGAAACATTTACAGCTATCATTATACTTTAAATAGCACTTTTGTTCAATTACATAATTGTTATAAGTGATATTTTCATTACTATTTTATTATAAATATTTTTCCATTGTTATTGATTATTTGACTCATGATTTATTTACAAGTAAATGTATTTTTAATTTGTGAATATATATTTTTTAATCTTCTACTGACTGGTTTTTCATTTAATGCCATTTTAGTCAGAGAACTTAGTGTGTAAATGCTTTTATGATAGTTGCTATATTTACTGAGACTTGCTGTAATGGTGCCTCATCTCTGGTTTTTATTTTGTTTTTATTTTCAATCCAATACAATAATCTTAATCTTCTAACTGGAGAGTTTAGTCCATTTTTATTTATTAGATGCTGACATATTTGAATTTATTAACATCATCTTATTTTGTGGTTTCTATTTACCCTAATATTTACTTATCTCATATTGTGGCTTCTATTGAATTAAATGAGTTTTCTTTATTCTTTTCCCCTTACCTACTGATTTTGGAGTTACATATTTAATTTCTATTCTTTTAGTGGTTATGTTAAAAGTTTTGATATGCATATTTACTTGAATGAAGTCTAAAGTATCAATACTTCTATTTTCCTTCAAAACAATCCTAAAACTTAGAACACTTTAGATCCATTCATTGCCTTTATGTTTTGCATATAACTTTCATAAAGCTTTTGATTTTTCTTTGTCTTTTTACCTCTTTTAAGTTATGCCATTATTTAAACTGTTATTTTATAGAATCAATTCTAACTTAATTTATCTCATGCTTAGTAATTTATATGTAATTGAACAGTTTACTTGTTCATCATTCTTTCTGGCATCTCACTACTAATTTCTAGATTTAAAATGTCAGTAAAAAACTCTGTGTTCAACCAAATTATTATTCAAGAGTGAGATATAATAAACAAAATTTTACCTCAGCACTTTGAAAATATTCTTCTTTTTGTTACTGAAGTCTGTTGTCAGTTCTTACAAAAAATAGATTGTTTCTTTTTTATCATTTTGAAAACTACTTCTTTGTCTTTTGAATTATAAAATTTCCCTTCAGTAAATCTATTACATTTTTTTCTATTTAATCTACTATTTAATATGTTGTGTTTCCTGAACATAAGGACCTAGGTCTACTCCTAATTCTGAAAAATTCTTAATCATATCTCTTCAAGCACTGCCTTCCCTCTATTCCCTTTATTCTTTCCTTCAGGAACTAAGACTTTTTCTTATGTACTTATCTTTCCATTCTATTCTACGAGTATTTTTACATGTCTTATAAATTTCCCATCATTTCATCTCTCAATGCTAGTTTCTGGATAATTTTTTTAGATCTGCTTTCCAGTAAAATAATTCTTACCTCAAGTGCATTCAATTATAGTCCATTCTAGAATGTCCTAGCTAGTTCTTTTTAAATCTGCCTTTTATTGTTTTTATAATAGCTTTTTTTTTTAATTGGAGACTGAGTCTCACTTTGTCACCCTTGGTAGAGGGCAGTGGCATCACAGCTCACAGCAAACTCAAGCAACTCTCTTGCCTCAGCCTCCCAAGTAGCTGGGACAATACAGGTGCCTGACACAACACCCAGCTATTTTTTTGTTGCAGTTGTCCACAAAAAATATGGAACACTTCATGAATTTTCATGTCATCCTTGCGTAGGGGCCATACTAATCTCTGTATCTTTCCAATTTTAGTATATGTGCTGCTGAAGTGAGCACAGCTTATTATTTTCTTATGTTTTAAGTTCTCTGTGACTTCAATTATTTAAAACATTATTGTAATAGTTTGCATCCACTGGCTCTAATATCTTAAGTTATTGACAACTATCTAATTTAAAGAGTTTTTTTATGTCTGCTAATACACATTCGTGCTAGATTGTTTTCCTGGGTATTTGCAACTGAGTATCATGAGCTCATGTTTGGTAGGTAAATACCTGTGAAAATCCTGAGAGGCCCAGATTAAAGGTTTACCCTAGACTATCGGTTTTATGTTTGCTAATGTCAGGCACCCAGGGAGTAGCTCTTTTTAGAAAGATTTCTCATCTTCAGGTTTTGCCAATAATATAGGCAGAATAAAATAAAATGTCAGGCACAAGTTCATGGCAGATTATTTTGCTTGCCTGTCAAGTAGTATCTTGATAATGCTCAGGACACTATAGAAAACAAGGAGATTGTAGGAATCTTATTCTATTTTTACTCATAGTAGATAACTGTCCTCTTTTGTAACCCTTTCCTAATTGTCATGTGCATCCAAAATGATTCCCTAAATAATGGGTTGAATTTTTTCATCCCCCTCTAGTAATCTTCATGATTTTTTTCCTCCAAAAGGAACTAATTCGTCAGAGTTTCCAAAAAGAGCAGACCCACAGCCCACTTTGGAAGCAGGAGGAAGCAGAATTTTTACCAGCTTCCAGGTAGACATCTACTAACAATTAATGAGGAGAGAAATAGAGGGAATAAGAGAAATGATATTTTGGCCACTGACATTGCATCAGCCCTCAAACCACCCTTTCTGGCAGGTATTCCCTTCAATTTGCAGATGAGGCCCAAAGCTACACAGTCAGGACTTCCTGCCTTCCTGCCTCCTGGTAAACATGAGAAAGTGGAAAGTACAGGAAAGCTTAAGGCAAGTAAAAGTCATATTTCTAAGTTGACTTCAGGGGATGCTCTTTTTGTAAACTCTGCTTTTGTCAGTCAGTTCCCTCTGAACATACTGCCCCATTTCAGTTTTTCATTCTCATGTTCTCTACCACACCTTCTCCATCCCCCAAGTTTTCAATGACAATCGTGCTGATTCTCTAGGCTGAAAGACTAAAAATGCAAGTTAGGACGGAGGGACTTTTGGAAAAAGGGCTTCTCCAAACCTCCCAAGGTCAAAATGTCTGTGATATTCCCTCTGGCATAGGCTCTCTTTCCTTGAAGACTCGATATACCTGTGACATCAGAGTGCAGGTAATGTGATTCTAGAGTTCAGGTCTTCTGATGCTCTGGGACCTTTTTAAAAATCATGTAGTCATCAAAAAGCTTCCCTCCCAGCTGTGTGGAAAGTGACTCTGCAGCTCTCACTTAATTTTGGTTGCATTACCTCATTCTATACATCATTCATGACAAGCAAGGAACCACAGGGCTCCCTTTGCTGAATCTTCGTGTTCTTGACCCAGCTCTCATTTATTTGGCCATTTACTTCATAAATGTGGTCAATCCTGTAGCCAAAAGAGGTTATGCAGAAGTTTTAATGCAGTGGGTTCTCTCTCAGTTGTCACAACAAGCAAAAGAAGCCAAGGTAAATAGGGATCCTGACCTACTACCATTTTCTTGTCTTTCTCATGTGATTCACATCGTCATCACTCTGGCAACTAGGATGGAAAGGGTGAGAGAGAGGAGTTTAAAAAAAAATCGTCTTTGGATGGGCTATTTATGTCTTCCAACCAGGTACTTTTCCTTGAACTCAGAGAGAGCACCAAGACAGACTGCAGCGTGACTCTTCCGCCCCCCGTAAGTGAATACATTTACACTTCATCAGCTGTTTGTGCTGGGAAGGAATTGGGAGTCTCCATGTGCTTCATGGGCTCATATAGGTTTCTTGTGTGTCAAAGCAGAAATTTAGGAGCACGTGGCCTTAGGCTTGAAAGTAAAGATGGCCATGCCCAAGAGGAGTAGTTATATGAGGACATTGTCTTGTTTATAAACACAGCTCTTCCACCAGTTTCCATTATCAGGGCTTTATCCCTCTCTAAAGAGGAGATAACATGAAAGCAAAGAATTCATTCCAGACCTACTCAAAGAGCAGCAGTAGCATTTGGGGCTGGAGTCTGTAGATAGTTAGAACTGAACCAGGAAATAGAGTCTATCCCAGGATTCAGAGACGTCTCAGCTATGGCTTAGACCCATCCCAATCATCTACATCCTCTACCTCTACAATAAAACATTATTAGAACTGAAGGATTGCAAGATGCTGAATCATCATAGCAAGATTAGATCATGACTGCATACTGTGCATAGACATAAAAGCATAGATGGACATTTTAGAAAGGATTTCAATATCAAGAGTCAAGACAAAGCAGGGTTTATATTTAACTAGTAGTTAAGCATAAATTCTATTTTTCCAGAATTCCAATAATAAAAGTCTTACTTCTCAAGTGTTCAAAGACACTGTACAGTCTTGTTTTAAGATCTACCATAGTAAGATAAATAAACAAGACACAAAAGCACCAAAATTGAATGTAATTTCTCCCAAAATATGCAATGCACTTTGAATACCAAAGGAAGAGACTAGCAAAAAGATACATATTACTCAATTTTTTAAAAATTATTTTTATATTTAAGGAAAACAAAGCCAGAAGAGAAGTTCACCCAACTAGAACATCCCTTGAGTCCTCTTCCCATACAGGCCAGCTAATCTGGTAAATCAGAGTCATATTCCATCTACCCTTGGGTCCCTTAACTGAGTTCCTTAATTCTTCTATTATGGAGATCTTAAAACCAATCACTAAAAGAATGTATCAAAGACAGCCTCAAAGTCAAGCTTAAGGTTAATTTCCCTCAAGAAATGCTTGGCTTTTCTTCTTCTGGTGCCTCCCTGTCCCCACCTCTTAAATGTTCCTGTCTTCCTCCAGCCTAACCCCAACTTGATCTTTCTTACCAAGGTTTTCCCCAGGACTGGCAGAGCAGACAGAAAAGCTCTTTAAGAATATAGAGTTTACTATTAATAGCAGTGACATGGGCCATTGAGAGCCAGGGCAGCCAAGCAAGGAAATATTTCGGCCTGGATTAGCTTTCTAGCACCTGGGAGGTAGGACTTATCTATAAATAAAAATAGACAGCAAAAATGTCTGGCCCCTTCTAGGCCCCTGATGTCTCAGAGCCTCGCATGGTGGATCCAAGCCCAAAGGCTTTTCCCAGCTGTCCCCCAAACCTAGCAGCAAACATTTTTTTTAAAACTGAAATTGATAAAAGGAAAGTTTGTTTCAGTCTAAATCAAAATCGATGTTCATATGGGCAGTGTACTTTTCTCCATGGATTTCCAACCATTTAACCAGATCCACAAAAACCTAAAAGAGGAGCCATATTCATCACAGCTTTCCCCAGGATTCACTTATCAAAGTTATCAATGACTTCTTTACTGGAGTATATATGGTCCTTGTCTCCTGCTTCACTCTCTGGGCCTCCATATGCTTCTACGGTTCAAGGACTATGCTTCTTCTATGTGGAGTCTAAAACTCTCATTTCTCAGTCCTGGTAGAATCTCTTTTCTCATCCCAGAATGGACCACAGGAACCAAATCAAAATCTTTTGAAAGAAGTTTGCATTTTAGAGGAGCATTTTAAGGTTAATTTCCTTAGGCTCTGGGTCTATAAGACAGAATAAAAGCAGCACACAGATACTTGTTGCCAAGTTTAGAGGTTAGGTGAACACAGATATAATTAACTTTGATCAAGCAATGAAATTATAAAATATTCACATAGGCCCTATTCTTGGGGCTTTATATCATAGATTAAGTCACCTTGTGTTACAATGATCTCTGGTCCATAGAAACTTACAGTACCATGGTACTGAAAATCTTCCTTCAAATATTTTAATTACACACAAATAAACACAAGTAATCAGTGGCAGTCCTATTCTGTAAACTAATATAATTGGCCAGAGCATTTTCTTGTGCTGTCCAGCCGTTCAACTCCCATCTCTCATCTTCTAATTATATCACCTCCTGTTATAAATAAGTCCTGACTTCTAGGGTGTCAGGAACTAGTAGACTATTACCATAAGCTCCCTGTATTTAGCTTCCTTAATCTTCTTCTTATTAGATTCCCTGAGTCCTTCTTACCTTCAACTACTCCTTCTTCCCCTTCTCCAAATTCCCTAAGGTTCTGTGCCCCCAAACCAGGCTTTAGAAAATCAAAGTGATATTCCAGATACTTGTTCACTGGGGAGCTGAGAGACCAGCTGTCACCTCTGTTCTCTGTTACTCTGTGACTCAGAGGATGGTCCCAAAATAGGTCTGGCCTTTTATGCTGCCTTCTCCCCTTGCAGTCTGGCTCCTTGCTAAGAGTCCACCATCACCCCAGCTCCCCTCTGGCATTCCTGCTTTCCAGGTTTCTCTTGCCTATGATATGCACATGTTTCAGACTACTTTCCTTCAAATTTGAATAGGTCACTGGTCAGCATTCCCAAAAAGAATGTTTTATTATCATTCTATTAGGAAACAGCCTGATGGTCTTCATGAGCATTTCCATCAAAGGAGCTCTGCTAAGGCCTTCTACTCTTAGTTACAATTTTAGAGTCTGTTGGTACTTTCAACAATTTTTTCAGAGAAATAAACATAGCATTCTAGGCCCAGCACAGTGGCTCATGCCTGTAATCCTAGCACTCTGGGAGTCCAAGGCAGGTGGATCCCTGGGCTCAGGAGTTCAAGACCAGACTGAACAAGAGTGAGACTTCATCTCTACTAAAAATAGAAAAAGCTAGCCAGACGTTGCAGTAGGCACCTGAAGTCCCAGCTACTGGGAGGCTGAGGCAAGGGGATCACTTGAGTCTAAGAGTTTGAGGTTGCTGGTAGCTATGATGCCATGGCACTCCACTCAGGGTAACAGAGTGAGACTCTGCCTCACAAGAAAAAAGAGGAGGGGTGAGGACAGGAGGGGAGGGAAGGGGAGGGGAAGAAGAGGGAGGAGAAGGGAGGAGAAGAGAAGAGAAGAGAAGAGAAGAGAAGAGAAGAGAAGAGAAGAGAAGAGAAGAGAAACACAGCATTCCAGGCAGGATCTGCCTCAGAAAGGATTTAAAATGGGCTTATCAATGATGACTATGCACCACACTGGAGACATGAAAAGGAAATTTTCCCCTACAAAACTAAATACCCCTGGGCTTAGATGGACCTGCCATGGGCTTCTCTGATGTGCCTTGTTGCTTGGGAACCCTGCTTTCTTCTCTCCTCCTCCCCCAGGTTCTGTCCCACTCTCCTTTCTGGGAGATCAACTACAGCAGGTGGCAGGAAGGGTGTCCATGAGAACTGCAGTCCCCCAACCTCCTCCAGGAAAGTGCAGGGGCCCACGCTGTACCCTGGGGAAGTCCAACAGGCACTCATTTCAGGAACTCCTAGGCCCACAGCACTAATCCCCACAGTTTCAGAGGGAAAGAACATTCCTATTTTAAGAGGTCCTGGGTAACGCCATGCTCACCCAGGTCTGAGTCACTGCTTCTCTTGAAAGTTTGTGAAAGAGACCTATTTCTCAGACGTTAGCTGTGCATACTTTATTTTCTTCTGCTTCAATGATCAACTGGCTTGCCACAAAATGTAAAGCAAGCTAGAGCCACAGCGGTAACCAAGGAAGCTATGGTGTCTGGAATCACAATAACAGACAGAAGCCAAGTTAAGAGTCAAAAAGGATCTAAAAATAAGTCAGTAACCATATCCCACTTCCTATAACATACAAACACAGTACCTAGAAGAGAAAACCACCCACATTTCAAAAAATCCATAAAGAACACTACAATTAGCCCCAGCCCAAGGAAGTATCTCTACACCCTTAGTGAATAATCGTGTAAGCACTGAGACATTTCATTGCAGGGTAATTCATCACTATTATACATGAGAACATAGAACCACCAGGGGTCTCTACATCAGCCATTGTGGTAAAGAGAAAAGAATAGCATCTCACGTCTGTGGCATTTGGTACCCATTGTGAAACCATTGCAAGGAGAATGTAAGTTCTTCCACAGAATGTGCCTGCAAAAACCCACAAACTTCTTCCTTATTAGCCAGCAACTGCTTAAACAATATAATGTTTTAACATGACTATCACTATTAACTGCTAATATTTATGGTACATTTCTACAATAACCCATTATTAACTCATTTAATCATTAGGACAACCTCACAAAGCATCCTTTTTTTATAAATGAGAAAACAGAGGCTTAAAGAGATAAGTAACTTGACCAAACCATACCATTAATAAGTGTTAATGTTTAGATTCAAATTCCTAGTTACTCACTTCAAGATAGTAATCACATTTCTACACTATTATTTACAATCCAAATTTTGAATGCTATGGGTTTCAAACCTTATTTTAATGTCAAATTCTCTGTCCCCCCAGCTAGTCAAGCTGATTGTTTTGCATATCTAAGTGACTTCAGTTAAAACTCAGTTTGGATCCTTTTTTCAGACATCTGTATTTAACATTTTGGGTATGTCTCAGCAATGAGCGAAAGTAACTAGTTCAGGAAATGTACAAGTTCCCCTTCATTCTATTTTATTTGGGAAATATGGGCTAGAACTAAATGGAATAACTCAGGCCCCAAGTTGTGAGCTCCCAGTTCTTTGGAACTACCTTGGTACCTGTATTTGCTAAGATTGCCCTTAATAAAGTACCACACACTGGATGGCTTAAACAACAAAAATTTCTTTCTCATTTCTGGAGGCTAGATGTCCAGCAGTGTTCTTTTTACCTGAGCCCTATTTCTTCGGCTTATAGATGGTTGTCTTCTCCCTATACAGACTCCTATGTAGACTTCCCTCTATGTGTGTATGTGTCTTTAATTTCCTTTTTTCTTTAGAGACTCCATTATATTGTAATAGGGTGCACCCATATGCCCTCATTTTGCCGAATTTACCTCTTTAAAGACCTTCCCTCCAAACACAGCCTCATTCTGAGACAATGGGTGTTAGGACTGCAACAAATGAATTTTGGAAGGACATAATTCAGGCCATAGCAATACCCTAACACTTTCCTTTTGCAAGTTGTCTGTGTTGCACAACTTAAATGCCTTTGACCCTAACAGGCAGGAGTTTAAACCACGGCTTTTTCTAAATGCCTTATATTATTACCAGCAACATCAATTGTATTACAGTTTTCATCTTAAAGATATCATTGATCTCATTTGTAAAAATATACAGAGTGTCCCAAAAGTCATCATACATAAGGAAAATGGATAACTGTAGCTAAATATACCTTTATTTGTAAAATATTCATTATAAAATTTTACAAAAAGGCAGCCAACACGTACAGACTATTTTGTTAATATTTTATAAAAGTTTATAGTGGATATTTTGTAAATAAAGGTTCATTTAGCAACTTTTTTTTTTTTTTTTTTTTGCAGTTTTTGTTTGGGGCTGGGTTTGAACCCGCCACCTCCGGCATATGGGGCCAGCACCCTACTCCTTTCAGCCACAGGTGCCTCCCATTTAGCAACATTTTTTCATTTTTTTTCCTGTTTATGGCAACTTTAAGGACAACTTTGAGACATCCTTACACAAAAGATGTTTTTACCAGTTATGAACTACCAATTGCTAATTAATAAAAACAAATTCTCAATTTTTAAAAAATGTATTGAAACTGATAGAATCTGAAACTCTCATTGGCACTTAAAACTGTGTAACCTCTAGTTAAGATAGTACCAGAATGACTTACCATGGGCCCTTAGCACATGTCTCAGTTCCTGATCACTCCATGTGAAAATACCAAATAACCTAATAAGTGGCGATTGAGATGTTTATTTTAATGTCAGTCTAAAAGCTACCACTTACGGGGTTCTTAGAAGTTTCACAAATTGTGCTAGGTTAAAATACATAAAATCACTTATCCCCTCAAAATCCCTACGAGACAGAATAATATTGTCTCTGCTTTACCAGTGAGTAAGCAGAACATTAAAGAGACTAAGGAAATTGGCCAGATCACACAGTTGTTCAGGACAGGACTTAGACATAAACCTAGTCCCATCTGACTCCAAAAACTTTGTTTTTTGCCACCAGATGTTACTTCTTTGACTTCTTCAG
This sequence comes from Perodicticus potto, assembly GCA_963574655.1. Classification (NCBI taxonomy): domain Eukaryota; kingdom Metazoa; phylum Chordata; class Mammalia; order Primates; family Lorisidae; genus Perodicticus; species Perodicticus potto. The sequence continues at coordinate 16,694 of CAUYRH010118607.1, forward strand.
GCATGGAGAAGTGTACTTTAAGTGGCTCGGTGACTCACAACTCAGAACTTTTCCTAGGTCATAAAAATATTCAATCTAGTTCCATCAAGTGTTAGTTTGGGTAAGTAAAATAACAACAGCATTTTTGTTTCTAGGTTTTAGCTGCAAAATAAATTATGGGATATTCACCACCAGAAAGAAATCTACATCTGTCCTTGGGTGGCAATAAATATCAAGCTTATGTAAAACAACAGTGGATGTATTTATTTTTCTAGAAAAAGTTAATTATATTGAGTGAAGCCAATTAGTAATCACAAACTGCTGTGTAACATCTCCAAGACTGTGGCCTTGCGTTCCTACAAAACACTTATTTCATTGTTTAATTTTATCTGTTTTATGCCCTGGCATCCCAGCCAAAATGTGGTGAAGGCTGGAATCCTTTCATATCCTTCTTTATATTGTCTGGCAGTACTGCACACTGGGCCTTGCACAGCCCAAGTGCTCACTCATATTTCATGATCAGCTCTAAAGGATTTACAACAAAATGATCACCAAGAGAAGCTCATGGAGGACTTGGTGAGACGCCCCAAAACTGTGCAACAAGGTCTCTATGAAATCCCTAGACCCACTCCCCAGATCTTTGATTTATAAGTCTTAAATGCGTGCGGGATGACTGATGGTGCTGGTGAGGAGAAGTGTTGTAATAATTATGCAACTCTGTTTATTTATATAAAGTAGAAAGCATAAGAAATCTTAACAGTTCCTAATTGGGGTCCTAAAGCTGGATTCTGTTTGGGGCCTTCATCAGTGTGCCTAACAGAGCTCAACTGAAGCACTGACTTAGCCCAAGTCAGCCGGTATAACAAGAAATGCCTTCTTCTTCCCTCTGTTGGTCATTTGTCTTTTTTCTTAGCAGGACTCCAACCTCTTGGCCAAAAAGTAGATTATGAAAGTGATACTAATCAGCAAAAGCAAGGAAGTTATATCTAGAGCTTTTTACTCTAAGAATTACGTAACTAGACACATCATATCACTTTACCTAGAAGTAAAAGTTAACAATAAGCATGCTTAGTACTGCAACTATAAGCACACTTAGTACTTAAGACTGAGCCACAGGCCCCTTGGCAAATATAATGGAAATCCTGATGCCAAAGATGAAGATGTCTTTGTGAAAAGGAAGCATTGTCTTCACAAGACAGAACTAACAGTGAGAACATGATTGGATGGATTCCGGTAGATCTGGTCCCTGGGAAAAAAAGCCTTCTTTAGGAAGCCTGCTACGATAAACAGAACAACTTTTCTGGTCTGGTATCTCCTCTCAGTTCCAGACATCTGTCTGCATGCCTGCCCTAGGCTCTTACATTTGTCTCAGAGTGACAAATGGGCACCTTTTCCCAAGCTTATACATCAGAGAACTAAGAAAAGTACAAAATTATTCAGCCTTTGCAGAACAGGCTTTGAGAATAACTAATAACTTGATATGAGATTTTGAATGTGCTGATCTTTTAAGGAGGCAGAGGTACTAAAGTGTGGAGTTTGAGGCATTTTGAAAACCAAACAAGCTACATGGATTCCAGTTGCTCCCTCTGAGAGCTTCAGTACCTTGACCCATCTTGAATCTGGTCTGAAGCTCTTATACCTTTGCATAGGGAGCCGTTAGTAGTATCGTAGCCTTAGATTAATTAGAAATGCAGTGATATCTAAAAGCAGAAACAGAGTTGGGGCCAATGAGCCACCATCCCCCCACAAAATAGGTCTTTCTACAAAACTCCTCAAAATCTGAGTTATCTTTCCTCAGAAGACACAGGCATGCAGAAGGCAATGACTTTGATTAGAGAAGAAGGCCATGAGTTTGTCTAAATAAAATAAGCATAAATAAGAACAGGATGAAATCTGAAGTTCAAAGTATGGTAGATAAAAGAGCATAGGCTGTCTAAGCCATCACCGGTAAAACTTGTGAATGCATTATCTTAGTGTGGACTCAGGATACAGCCTAGCTGAAAGCAATCCTCCAAAATGGCATTCTAGAAAGTGAAAGTGAACACTTGGGCTCCAGAAAGAAATGAGTCATATCAAAGCTATCATTACACAGCTAACCCACTCCTTTCATCAAGGCAGGAATGATTCCATATTAGCCATAGCTTCCATGATCTCATTAGCAAAGATATTAAGAATCAGCTGTTCCTCTAGGAGGGAAGATTGAAACTGGGCCACAAATTATTTCACCCAGAACACTGCAGTCTGATTGGATAAACAGAGATGGGAAGAAATAAAAAGTCTATCTCCCTGTGGTAGTTTTCCTTAATCCTACTGAGAGGATACTTAGGTGATGGGAACTGAGATGCATCCTGATGTTTACTAGTCCAGGGAAAGGCCCAAACACAGACATTCTGAAAATTAAGAATGGTTGAGACACTTTCATTGCAAGTAAGCAGCTTGACCAAAAGGTATTTATGGGCTTACATAAAGTAAAAGTTCACGAGTGGATCTCATTTAGAGCATAGATGTATTTAGGACTCAGGTAATGATCAGATCATGGCTTTTTGCTTTTTTCAGTCAACCTGACTCAAATCTCACATGGCTGCATGATGATGACCTCTCAGACTCTCAGAGGACAGTCCCCTCACACAGACACAAGAGTGCTATTCCCAGGGAAAATCTCAGAGTTTCTGATTGGGTCAGACATTCGCCCTCAAACCCAGACTATGGCCTGGTCATGTAGAGTCAGGGGATGGAGTTGAGTATACACAAAAGCTGAGTTGGAAAAGGGAAATCAGGCTATAGTTAGCATAAGGAGGAAGAGTGAATACTGAGTACCAGAAATAACAAATGCTCATTCTCACTAGTGAGTGGCCTGGAAGCTCTTGTAGAAACCTTTTGTCTTAGCTTGGCTTGTTTTCTTCCCCCCTGAAAACAGACTGAGATAAAGGCTTGCCTGTGGGTCATTCATTTACAGAAATGAACTAGGAAATAGTTGGTTGGAAGCTGGAAAGAGTAAAACAGGAAAGAAGGGAAAGTTAGTGTGAGGTTCCCTCATAGGTCCCTCCTCCTTTCACCATGACCATTGTTGTGGAAAATGGTTACACCATCTAGCTCCCTCTTTCTGCCTCCAAGATTTCCTGACTTTGCAGCCCGGGACACCCACTGGAATGCACTGAGCCATTCTCATGCATGTATACATCTGGAAGTGAGAAATAACATCCTGCAATCTTTGGCCAATGCAGGGTGGACGCATTGGAGAAGGAGGGACCCAGGAGAGCAGCATTTACTGGCCAGCTGCCATCCAGTTGTTGCTCCACCATGTACTAATAGACAAACAGATAAACTTTTTATAAATGAGAAAGAAACCAACAGGTAGGTCACACCTGTAAGAATTTCTCAGCTCAATTTTTAGAAAAAGAGCTGAGGCTTTAAGATAAAGAGCAAACTCTGACTCATGGGGGAAGAGGAAGGTGACTCTTAGACAAGTCACATGCATGGGGACAGGTGGAGTGGACTGCAGAGCACATGTGTCTAGAACAAGAGCAGTAACCTCTCGATCTCTGCTGCTGTGGCCACATGCATGTGCTGGCCCGGGTGTGTCTACAACTGCAAGCATATTTAATTTGAGTCTGATAGTTCACATTCCTGAGAGGGAAAAGATCACTAATCAGCCCAGCTTATGTCCTGTCCCCCTATTCCTCGTTCAATCAGCTGTGGCCCAAGGACCTGCGGAGCACCAGATCACATGACCTACTGCCTAAACTGGAGGAACTTGGGGAGAAAGAGCTGCTTTGCGAGAAGACTAGTACAGCAAAACCTGCCTTACAGACCTACAGGGCAAACTGTAGACTTATGCCCCGCAGTGACTTCTACTGAGGAAGAGAATCTTTCCCACAATTGCCTAAAGCGCAGACAAGTGCTATATTTATCTCTTTTATCCTGTGTTGCTTATTTGTGGCAAGGTGGAGATGGGGTGTAAATAAGGTTTCACCCCTTGCCTCTCTACACTGTTATTAAGGCTGAGCACACTTGGCCAAGGAGGAAGCTACCTCAGAAGTATGATTGAAGATGGTTCCAAAATGTGCTTGTCACCAAAACACTGTTGCCGCATTCAAAATATGATGATTGCATTAGAAGTTATATATTCATTTAAAATATGGCAACACATCTCCAAGAGTGTCTTGATGAAATGTCCCCAAGAAATTAAAGAGGCTATGAACACCTACTCTGCTGCAGCGTGGGAAGCTGAGTGGGTAAACTTTGATGCAGAGAAGGCTGGAGAAATCTTCCGTGGTATTCCTCCCAGAGTTAGGACAATGAGGGTCTCATGTCACAGATGAAGAAACTGAAGCCCTGAAAGGTTTAGAGGCTAGTGTCTCCAGATGGGCCTTTTCCCAGACTAGCGTACTTCAAATGTTTGTAGCAGGCTTCAGGTTTGAGGTGAAAGAGCCAGAAAGAATACAACACTTAACTCTCAAAGTTATATCTTTCTGTGATAGACTTCCAAACTAAAGACATTTGTCGCTTGTTAAAAGTAGACAATTCCTTGAAACACAATGATTGAAGGGCAAATGCTCCTTGATGTTACATAGTCTATTTATAATTATAGCATTAGCATAGACACATTTTAATTAAAAACCATGAAAATGACCTTAGCTGTATTGTGAAACCTACATTATTGCTCTGGCAGAAGAGCCACTTTCTGGCCAAGCTGCTCTTTTCAGATACCTGCCCTTTATTAAAGGATTCCGTTAGCCTAAAATTTCTTAGACTTTAACTACTGATAATTTTTTGGCAATGTTAAAAAAAAGAAGAAGCTGAAAATACATCATTTATGTCTGAAGAAATAACACCATTCTACCTCTAGTCCAGTCAGCTGTGGTTGAGGGTCAAGTCCCATGGCCTACTGTTCATCTTGCAGAAACATGGGGAGGGAACACTGAAAGTGTCCTAAACACTCTGTGGCCCTCTTGTTTTACACATAAAGGAATTGAGGATCAGAAAGGACAAGTGACTGCCTAGGGTCACCACCCAGTGGTGGGAGAGCTACATACCAGTATCCAGTCTAGATGACCTCTATTTAGGAAGTTTAACTGCTTAGTCAACTGAAAAAGATATAATTTTGAAATGTCAAATACCATCACCTGTTACTTCCTAGACTATATTCCTTCCAAACACTAGTCCTCTAGGTATTTGGTTTATTGGTAATAAATTAAAAATATAAAGAAGGAAGGCAGGTCATCCATCCATCCAGTGCCAAAAAACATAGGAAATTCCCTTGTTGAAGAGTCACATCACTCACTAGGGAATCTGAGAAAGAAGCTCGAAAGAAATATGTTTAACTCAAAATTCTTTTTCCAAGTCACATCTATTAACATCCTACAGACCTGATGTCCGGGGAAACATACATTGGGATACGCTAGCTTAGTGAGAAGAGAAATGAATTTCAAAATAATTGGGCTGGAAAGAAAAGAAATCGAAACAGTCTGGCTGATGTCAAGCAAGAGTTCAGAAATGCTACCTTGTCATCTTTATTTTCTTCCCCTGGGTCCTTAATCCTGGGAACTTGGAAAGAAATGCAGAATGAGGGTGTCCTTGAATAACAAAGATAAAGACAATAAACTTATCTTTAGTTTACCATTAAAAGTTTTTGTAGAGGAGTAAAAACATATACTCTGACTTTGCCACTCCTCTCCACGAATATTTCAATCCCTACCAGAAATATAATGCTTAGAATAGTATTCCCACATATTTGTAACTTCTTTACAATGAACTACCATGATTTTTTCCCTCAAAACTTGTAAAGTTGCATTTCTACTTCAAAAACTGTGAGGAAATCAAATTCTGCCTTTAAATAAACTAATTTGAAAGGTTTAAAAAAATATTAGAGACTTTAAAAAAAGGAATAGGGGACTTGAATATCCCAAAGTGTGAAAATGCCACATTTTTATACTCAAATGATTCAAAATAGATGAACAGAATGCTTCCAAACTTTCTAAAAATATGCACCTTCAGGCAATTAAAAAAAAAATCAATCTAAAGGGTCATTTATTTCAAGAGCCTAAAAGCCCAATTTAGCATTCCAAGGAGCCCCCACAGCTGACTGGATACAGGAGACCAGAGCTGAAGAAAGGTCATTCACACTCCTCCCTAGCTTCTAAATGATATGTTTAGCCAGGCTAATTTTAGACTGGTCGGAAGCTTTTGATTCAGTTCACCATAAGGTGTTGGTAGCATGGCTGTGGTCAACAGCAGGCGTGGGCTGAGCTTCTTTTGAAGTCACTTGCTGAGTTCATTCCTGGAAGGAGGGTGGCAGTAGGTCATCACAGAGAAGGGCTTATAATCCACATATATCTCCTGGGAGGTCTTTTCTCCCCTCCCTGTTTACCAAACGTGGCCAGGAGACTCTGAAAACCACCAGTGGAAGCAAGAACACCTTCTTGAAGATCTTTTCTACTGAACCATTCAAAACTATCTTATCCTTTGACTTGGCTCATGGTTATTTTGGTTTAGGCAGAAAGTAGCTGCTTCATGGCAACCTGAACAGGCTATGGTTGTGATCTTCAGCCAGAGGAAATGCTTTAAGGATGTTAGAGATACATTTGCATCATAGCTAACCAGGGATTGGCAGCTGGTCTTTTAACAGGTGCTTGAGTATAGACAAGAAAGTCTTCTTTCTTCTTGAATTCAGAGATGTATGTGCCTACGTCAACTTCCAGAGGACACCCTTCCAGTTCATATATTTCACATGTCAATAGCCATCTTTTTCTCTACTTTCTTAGATTTACAGGGGAATTTTATTACCCTGATCTCATTAGCATTGCTGAGTTTTTGTATCAGTCAAGTTATATCCTTTCCACTCTTCCAAGATTTACCATGAATGGATTTTATTTGTTACAATGTACACTTTTGTTCTATGCATAATCTAGAAAGCTATCTGAAGCAAAGAAAATGTCAACCTTCTACTCAAGAACTCATAGCCAAGCAAGAGGGGGGAAAAACCTTTAATGATTTCTCATTAGTTTTCAACAAACTCCAATGCTATAAGAGAACACAGGGTTAATCTGTTATCATCCTTTCGTGTTATAGGATGAGAAAGCAAAACTTAACATTTCCTTAACTCCCATAATAATTCAACAGAACCAACAAATTTCCATGGAGCAAAGAATCTAATACTGTCTTTTGAATTTTTCAATCACTTATGGGCCTTATCATGGATCAAAAATGTGGAGAATAGGAGGAAGGCAATGGGGTGAGTAAGAAAGAAGTAGAGGGTGAGAAAATTAGGTAAGAAAAAGAAGGTCAATTAGTGATTGGCTTTCTCATAATCACCCTTCTTAACTATTTTTTATGTCTTCTTTGGCCTCCTCAGGTAAACTAGATATCAGCTCATCCCACTGGATATCCTTCACCAATATCCAAGGAGCAGAAAGAGGCAGAAACAAGAATATCTAAGCGAGCCCCATTTTCCAGCTTTGGAATTTTAGATACTTCAATGGTTAATATTGCAACTGTGGATTTTAATTGCTCATTTCACTGATTTGACAGTCATCTACTGAACATCTGCCATGTGCTAACAACTCTGCTGCATACTCGAAGGGACATAAATCTGAAAGAGACATAGTCTTCCCTCCAGAAATTTACAGTTTAACTCAAGAGAAGGAAAATAGTTCACCTGATTGTAAAATTCTAAGACTGTGACATTGCACACCAACAATTGGGACACAGGGGGGGAGTCAGACAGGTGCCTGAAGAGAAGCTCACTCTGAGAATATCATGCAGGTCCAGAGAAGGAATATGTCACTTGCAGTTGGAAGCATCTAGTAAATTTTTATCCAAAAGGTAGCTCCTTGAGCTCAGGCTAAAAGGATAGAAAGGACTTAAACACGATAAGAAAACTTTGAAGAGTGAGCTTTCTGGAAAAACGAAACAACACAAAGACACAAAAATGAAAGATCTGCTTGGAAAACAGCAAGCGGGCCTGTTTGGCTAATACATAGAATAGATAAATGAAGGGAGACAGCTGGAGAAGTCTGCTGGAAGTCAAATTGCAGAGTATCAAGAAGAACAAGCCAGAAATCATGGTCTAAAATTTTTAGGGGATGGGCAGCCATTGAAATTCCTCAGAAGGCCCATCTTTGGGAAGATTAGGTGGGCCCTAGTGAATTAGAGACTAGAGATAAGAGAAATTAGAGGAAGGCATCAGCTTCTTGGGATGATCTATGTGAGAGACAAAGAGCATTATGTTAAGAATGGAAAGAAGGCAGAGTCACTAAGCATCACAGATGTAGGAAGAACAGCAATAATTCAGTGTGAAAGCTGAGGAGCATTTCCTAGGGTGCTTGTGATGAAAATAAAATTCCACCATATCAAATGTTTAAAAGTGTGAAATTTTGAATTTACCACCATGATGGCTTCAGTGCTGCTCAATATTATTGATTTGTTGAATGATTTTATTCATTATAGGTTGAGGATGTTTTATTTCTTGTGAAATTTTTTTTATTGTATTGTCTTTTCCATATGTTTTCAGAGTATAGAAGGGCCAGAATAAGCAAGTAAACATTAGATATCACATGTATCTCAGATTAAAGAAGAGCAGAAAAGGGCTCATAATCCCTTTTCTGATGTGTAAATACAAGGAGCCTTCAAAAAGTTCACAGAAAATGCATATTATGACAGAACTATGTACGGATTTCAAAATTTTCTTGCATCAAAATAAGCTCATACTAACTTGTTATGAGCAGAATCTAGTTTGAGGGCACTAAGAAAAAATAAGACTTCGGTTTGAAAAAGCCCCTATCAGAGCAACATGAATTCTGTTAAAATTGAAACAAAGGCAAACGTCAAATTTATGTTGAAATTTGGATGAGAAAAAGGTGATATCATTGGTGCTTTATGAAAAGTCTATGGTAAGAATATCCCAAATTTTTCAAATGGGTAATTTATTTTAAGAAGAGACAAGATGATGTTGAAAATGAAGCCTGCATAGACAGATCATTCACATTAATTTGTGAGAAAAAAACTAATCTTGTTTGTGCTCTAATTGAAGAGAACTGATAATTAACAGCACAGACAACGCCCAACACTATATACACCTCAATCAGTTCAACTTACACAATTATAACCGAAAAATTAAAGTTGAGCAAACTTTCCATCCACTAGGTGCCAAAACTGTTGTGCTCAAATCAGCTACAGAAAAGAACAGAGCTTTCGATGGAATTTTTTTAAACAAGTAGAATCAAGATCCTGAAGCATTTCTTTGGAGAAATGTAACAGGAGTTAAAACATGGCTTTCCCAGTACAATCCTGAAGACAAAGCATAACCAAAGCAATGGCTACCAGGATGTGGATGTGGTCAGCTTAGGCAAAAACTGGTCAATAGCAAAGGCTGTGGCAATAGTTTTTTGGAATGCTCAAGACATTTTGCTTGTTGAATTTCTGAAGAGCCAAAGAATGATAGTATCTGCTGTGAGAGTGTTTTGAGAAAGCCAAATCTTCAACAGAAAAATGAAAAAAACTTCACCAAAGAGTGCTTCTCTTCCATGGCAATGTTCCTACTCCTACCTCTCATCAAACAAGGGCAATTTTATGACAGTTTCAATGGGAAATCATTAGGCATATAACTGACAGTGCTAATTTGGCTCCTTCTGACCTCAGTTTTTTTTTCTCAAATCTAAAAAAAAAAAAAATCTTTAAAAGGCACCTATTTTTCTTCATTTAATCATGTAAAAAAGACTATGTTGATATGACTAAATTTTCAGGACCCTCAGTTCTTTATGGATGGACTAAATGGCTGCTGTCATCACTTACAAAAGTGCCTTGAATTTGATGGACTTTATATTGGGAGATAAAAATAATATTTTTTATTTTTATGTTTTAATTCCATTTTCCTCTAATTTTTGAAGTCCCCTCATATAGTAATAACTATGGTCTAACAATTAAGCTCGTGAACTCATCCTAGCAAAAGTGCTACATACCTCATTACTGAATATCACAATAGTCACCTTCAAAGTACTCCCCATGGGAAGCTAGGCACCAGGGCCAATGCCTAGTCTATCCTTCAAAGCACTTTTCTAGAATGAGTTCACAAACTTAATTGTCCAAACCCATACTACAGCAGAACTGATGGCCATTCCAAAAAAAGAGTTCCAAAGTTGCTTTGAAGGGTAGAGTAGGTGCTGGCATGGTGTGCACAGTTTGCCAAGGGGAATACCTTGAAGATGACTAAGGCTATATTCAACAATAAGATATAGCACTTTTTCTAGAATGATTTTGGGAACTTAAATGTCTGACCTCATAGTGGTAGCCCTAAGGCTGTTGAATATAAAAGAGATAATCTATTACAAATTATCCAAACCAATTGTTCTGCAATACCATGTCCTTCCTATGTGTCAAATATCAAATATATTCTCCTGTCTCATCCATTTTTATGTCAGAGATTCCTTTTAAAAATTGAATTTATTGAATTGGTAAGAACATGCTTATGAAAGGTCCCTATTAATAAAGAATTCAATCTTCACATGACATATCCCTACCACTTATTCACTGAGCAGTCTCCACCACTCAGGCAGGCACTAAAGAATTTGGGGACAAACAATAACAGCTCTTTAATCATATTTAGCTACTAACACAGACACATTGTTGACCATCATCCTCAGGTAGTCTTCTCTGATATACCAGAAGCAACCTGACTTTCTGTCATTCTCACTGAGCACTCCATTTAATTTGGATTTTATTTCTTTGTGCATTTGTTCTCTGCATCCTTTTCCCCTTAACACTTAGCAAACATTTAGTGAGCATTTGGTATATGTCTAGTCAGGGCCCAGTAATGCAAATACAAAGATGGAAGCCAGCAATCCTTTGTTTTATGCAAATATTAACATAAGGAAGTCATTTCCCATATGGAATACCTTTCTTAAAGACAGGGACTGTCTCTTCCTAAACCTGGTAGCATCTGAATGCTAGTGCTACAAGGTGGTCATATATGTGGACTTTGGAGTACTAGAAGAGGAAGGCCAGTACCTGATGGACCACATACTAACTCCACAAACTTAGCAAGTTATTTAAACCTTTTGATCCTCAGTTTTCCTCTTCTGTAAAATGGAGATAATCGTACAACCTACCTGAGAGGGTTCTGGTAAGAATTAAATGAGACAATCAATGCAAAGACTTTAGTACAGTACCAGCTGTATACTAAAAAGCATTGTATTAAAATCAGTATCATTAACAGTATTAAGGTCTGCCTTGTCATCATCAAGTCTATAGATGACCACCAGTGGCTGAGATAGTGACCATCCTTTTAATAGGTAAGAATAAAAGACTTGCTACCACCTCACAGAAAGGTCTAGAAAGGAACGCCCATTTCAGTTTTCATGTCACAGAAGCAATTCCTCTTCAGCCTATATGTCATGTTTTCTGTTTCATTTCTCTCATTTTCTTATACCAAAAAATTTTCATCTCCTCCCAATGTTTATTCCCTATTTAAAGACATGGTATGCAGTTTGTGAAGCCAGCAGCTCTCTTCCCATGCTGTCACCCCCATCACGCACCCAAAGCTTCAGCTCTGAAGGCCTGATCTTCAGCAAACAGTGATAGAAAACCACTACTGTTCAATCCAGAAGGAGTTGCTGCTATGCAGTCTGGGTTACAGGATCAAACCCCAAGTGAAGCATATAACAGAAATCATAGAAGGCAAATAAAATAGAAATGTGTTCCCCATGCAAACACTCAGAGCAATTAAAAATAAAATGAGAGAAAGCATGAACAGAAAATTGTAGTGAGAATGGGGTGGTATGCTTTTTAAATCAATGATTGTGCTTCTTTCCTTATTTTCTGAGGCTCTAGATCATTGCTTAGATGAATTTATGGCTGCTTTCAACATTTCTATTAAACAGAACAAAGAGGAGCTGGACTCTGGTTGCTGGTTGCCAGGCAGGTTACACCCCGGGAGGTTGGAATGCATAAATAATCAAGGGGAGGCTATAGGAGATTGGTTATCTGGGAGCTCCAGTTCCCCATGCACACGCTTCTGCAAGCCAGAATAGATTGTACCCAATAAAGTTTTCAAGGTGATTCTGACTGTTGTCAATGGTCTTCACCCCTAGTTTCCTCCCAGGTATTTCCAGACTAGTTACCCAACATCTCAGGAAAGGCACCTCCTCCTTCAAACACCTGATGCACTTCTCTAACATTATCTGCAGAAACAAATTTAGCATTATAAATTACATCACCACTTTGTTGCAGATCACAGCCCCAGACAACGATTTCCCACATGAGCCAAGGTGATCCAGACAGCCTGGAGCACCATCCTGTCCAAATTGGAAGGGGCAAAGCCTCTTGCTGAGCAGATGCTCTTGAGCCCAGCAGATCTAGGAATTCTATTTTATTTTATTTTTTGCCTTTAAAAATGCAGATAGGATTATCAGACCTAGAAGTTTTTTCCGTGCTGCACAATTTATGCTAGCTCATTACCTCCTGCTAGACTCCAAGGCTTTGTAACGGAAATTGGCTGTGATTTCTGAGATGGGCATTACATCATGGTCTTCTTTTAGCACATTATGTCATCCCTGCTGAGACATATTAACTAGGGTTGGCTCAGCAGTAGCGATTTCTGTGGGCTGACTGCAGTGTTCCCAAAGAACTGCTGGGAACCACAGATTGAAATCTGAAACATTTATCTTCTAAAAGGCTGAAAAAGGGGAAAGATGTTCACATTGAACCCCATTTATTTTCCTTAACCCTCTCCTGTCTTAACTCTTTTTGAATAGCCTTGCAGCACATACCGATGAATAACGTGCTGAGTCTGTGCAGGAATTATTGTTTCAAGATAACCACCAGTAAGGGTGCCTGAATATTCCCCACCATCAAGAGCTAATGCATCTGACACTTGCCATGATCATATCTCAGAGAAGGTTACAAAATGCTTAAAAGGAATCGCCTGGCACTCACATTGATAACAGAGCACGCTGCTTCATTCTTGGGTTACTTAAGGTAAAGATTTCTTCTCCTGATCTGTTTATAAATACATACAAATGAAACTACAGGCACACACACATACATGCTTATTCTCCTGACCATGTTGCAGCAACAAAAGCAATCTCCCAGAAGATTTGTATTAGAAATAATTTTATGTGGGGAACTAAGCTTATAATATCTCTTCTCACTTCAACCATGAAATTACAAGTCCATTTTGTATGTCTCCATCCTAGCAGGATTAGAAACCATTGCACAGAGGAAATAGACAGGTGCTTTTAGGATAAAGCAAAGATATTCCCAAACCCCAGAGAATCCCAATACCTATCTCATCACAAAAGCATAATTATAAAAAAAAAAAAAAGTCTCTAAGTACCAAAAGGAAATGGGATACATTCAACCATGACTAAATTACAATTTACCTCTTATACGCCAACTAATGAGAGTCATCAGTGGGGAAGAGATTCTGAGGGAGGGGCCGGAATAAGTGGCAGAATAGTCTTTCTCCCACCTAGTTGTGTGCATTTTTAACTAGTGAATGCTTTTATATTCTAAGTTACTTCTTGTGGCTCTCAGTGGTGGCTATAGCCAACCAAACAACCTCATAATTAAATTGGAGGTAAGTAAAGCTATCATTTGGCCTGACCCAAGAGGCTTGTTTCTATTTCTACTCTCGACAAGTAGAAATATTCTATTCTACCTCCCATGGTCAGAAAGCAGGATGGCAGGCTTCATTCTTTCACTCAGTCCAGGGCAAAGCCCTGTGTGTCCTAGCATTATAACAGGAGTTGGGACCCCCTAAGCCCACACTCATGGTGCAGATGCTACCTGGGAGGCATTTGGCAACCAGCTGGTATCCCCATAGCACCTCCTCTTTCATAGTCTATATATGTTGCCAGTTGCCTTTATCTCCTGTAAGGGGAAAGTGTGAGAACTGATGGTATGACTCCGCACAGGGCTCCGAGGCTTTCAGATGGATGATATTCTACAAAATGTTGTTATTTAACACCTAAGAACATTTGCAATAATTCTCTTTCCCTTCTCCTTCCTTTCCTTTGCTGCTTCATCTCCACCTCTCCCCTAGCTCTAAGAATATTATAATCTGAAGGCCAAAGTGATTTAAATCTTAATATCTACATGTGCCACTCAGAATACTAAAAGAAAACTACATATGCTCTTTACTTGACTCATTCCAAGCTTTTACTGCAGCCAAAGTAATTGCAGCACCATTTAAAAATTCCACTGATGGAGCAAGTAGCCTTCAACATGTTAAGCATATAAGTTATAAAATATTAAACATAATATAAGTTATAAAATATAACTTCATATAAGTTATAAAATATTAAACAATCAAACCTGCTATCCAACACTGAAATTACCTGGCCCAATCACCCCTTTTCCCCTTTTAGAAAGAAAGAAGGTAGAATCCTAAGCCCTGAAGACTGTGCACCTGCCAGTAGATGTTGGCTGGTTGACCAGCCGCCAGCTTCTGAAGACACTGGGGAAGGGACTGAGAACTACTTCTCCCTCTTCCAGCAGTGACCTCTGTGTCTCAGTAGGCCATGTCCAATCCTACTGCTGCTCAGAAGCCCTTGGTCTACTCCCCAGGTGGGCCAACTGTGGATCAGAGATGCTGTGCTATTGGCCCTATAACAGGACAGATATTGGCCATGGAAGCCTATGGGAAGAACTCTCCTGGTGTCCTCCTATAGGGAAGAAGAAGCCAGGCTCAGCATCTGGGAAGAATAGGCATAGCCTGTCCAGTGTCACTACCAGGATCACCTAACGCATAAAACCAAACATTTGTTCTATCAATGAAAATCTTTATCCTGCTATCTACTAGCAATGCCAGCATACCAGTTGTCCTCACCACTTGCTTCTCTAGCTGCCACCCCAGAGTCCCACCACCAACCCCTGAGAGCCTGTGGCATTTCCTAGGCTACAGAGTCGTCCCTTCTTCTCAGAGTAAGCCCTTGACAATGCACTTCCAGGCCTGTATTCTCAAGAGTAACAGAAATATTCTTTTCTGTAAATGCAAGAATGCCATGGAGATACAAATCATACAAACATCTAGGATTATAGTTCAGACCATAAAGGTTATAAAGGGGTCAGCTTTGTCCAGATTCTCTCACAGTGCAGGTCCAGACTATTTCAGGCAGGATTCCCTTAATGTCTAGGAAGTTCCTATCCCCTCCCATCCTCTCCTCCTCTATTCCTAGTCCACACTGAGCACCTGCCTCCCCCCTGAGAAGGTTTGAGCTTTTCAGACACCAGGCCTACAATCTACTTCTCCTCCATGATCTGAGGAGGTGGCTCTTGTTGATCCCTTAACAAAAGTACTAGATCTTCGTTAATCCTCAGCAGAATTAGGTAGGGTTCATTTATTCACTACATATTTATTGAGCAGCAAATACTATGTGCCATTTATTGTAAAAAGTGTTGTGAGGATGGATCATACATGGATTTCGCCTTTGGGGGAACAGAAGAGATCTCAAAAAAAGCTATAAAGTAGGACTTCCATATGCATCCATGGGTTCAACCAACCACAGACTGAAAATATTCAAGATAAAAACTGCATCTGCATTGAATATGTGCAGGGGTTTTTCTCTTATTATTTCCTACAGAATAGAGTATAACCACTATTTACATATCATTTACAATGTATTAGGTATGTAGCTAAACTAGAGATGATTAAAAGAATATGGAAGGATACGTACAGGTTATATGCAAATACTACTTCATTTTATATCAGAGGCTTGAGCATCCATGGGAGCTCCTAGAAACAATCCCCCTTGGGATGGCTGTATCAATAAATATGTGGGGGGAAAAACTGGTAGCTTTTCACCCAAATTCCTCCTCTTTTTCCTCAGTACACAGCTAGACATACTTCCCAAATTCCTTTCCAGTTAAGTGTGGCCATGGGCCTGGGAGCTAACCTATAAAAAGTGGATGGAAATGACACACACACTTCCAGCCCAGCCAGTGAGGTCGTACATGCTCCTTCCCTCTCTGGCTGACTGGGACAGGCATGATCACCAGCCACTTACTGAAGATAGCAGAACCTTAGATGGTCTAAGTCCCTGCATGCTCACTTGTAGAAAAGCTGTCTTTTTGGCCTCTTCATGTTCAGGACTGGCACAAGGACAAGGAATAAACTTCCACTGGGTGGATTCATCACAGATGGGTCTATCTATATCAGTAGTCAGATTGTTAATACAAGCTATAAGCCAAGGTACTTCAAATTGTTGAAATTATTCTTTATTGAATTAGAAAGATAGTCACAGTGTATAAATAAAGAAGAATATACTGGGAACCTATTGCAGTTAAATTCTATTTTTTTAAATAATATTGTGTGTATATGCATACACACACAGAGAGAAAGTTCTAGAGGAATGCACAAGAAAGTGTAGGTGTTTATCTAAATAAAAGATTTATCTTACATTAAAAAGGAAAGGATGTCTTGAGTGTATGTACACAAAGGTATAGCATCTCAAAGTAGGTAAGGATTTCCTGAGGGTAATTAGAAAAGGTTTCTCAAACCAAGCATCTATTATTGACCCTTCCAACACTTAAAATCTATAAATTAGATTCAGCCTGAGAAATAGATCAGTTCAACTATACAATACATCTGGTTCCCAGCTTTTACATATCGAGTCATCATCAGTGGAGATCAATTAGCCAGAAGAAAAATAGAAAAGACACACTTTTTACTTTCAGAAAGAGAAGCCAAGAAACTAGGTTCAAAGGTGTTTGGAGCGGGGGATAAGGATGGAGAGAAATGGAGGGGTGTTGAGGGGTTGGGGGCAAGTAAAAGTAGCACACTTGCACCCTTTTTAATATCCTACTGTATGATTTATTTTCTATTCAAAACAATTCTAAGTTCTGAAACCTTTTTTAATATTAAGTCAGGGACTCTTTGAATTGGTCAAGAGCGGTGATAGATGTTAATCAAATAAATCTCTTCATAATTTCCAAGTAGAATCCCACAAAACCATAGATCCAATTGGCCATTGCAGCAGAAAGGTAGTTGGTGAAGACTAATGCTCACTCTCCACCATACGATCTTCAAAAATGCTTACAGAAAGATTTTGTTATGCAAAAAGAATTAGAAACTTTGCAAAACACATGCCTTCACATGCCTTCCTGTTCCTGGACCAGCATCTCTTCTCAGCCAATTTTCTAAGAGGACCTCGGTTGTGAGACACGAGCAGGTATTACTCCCAGCATGGAAGGACATGCTCTAACATCCTCTACAGAGAAGCAGGGGGAGGTCAGCTCTTCTCATCTGTCTCTATCCAGTTGGCAGAGACATAATTCCCCTTTGGAATTCCTCAGCAGCTTTCCATTACTCCTGGCAGCAAATAAATCCTCCCAAGCAAGCTCCTGGGCCTCTTCTCAGGACTGAAGGCCAAGCCCCAAGTGATAGTCTCTCCAGTGGGGCCTAGGTTCCAGCTTCATGTGGCTACTCACCAGTCCCAGAAACTACCATTCTCTTTCATGGCTCTGAGCCTCCATACATACTGTTCCATCTGCTGGATTGCTCTCTCCACTCTTACCTACCACCCTTACCTCGACCCCTAGGGTAATTTGCAGTGAGAAACTTCCCTGGCTCCTCTGGGCAACTCAGGCTTATTTTCCTTCACATTCCTGCCACTTTGTCTGTACCTACACTAGCACTCATACCAGCCCCATAAGATACACCAGTTTTGCACATTTCATCCTCATTAGGTTGGAGCTTTCTTGAAAATAGAACCAGGGCTTTCATCTTTGTACACCTGATCCATAGGAACTATTGGATTAAATGTGTGTTGAATGAATCAATAATTCAATCCTGCAAACAAAGTGCCAGAAATGTTAACTCTGGCAAGGAAAATAATTAGATGAATTCTGATAAATTGGTGGGAAAGGAACAGGAACTAGGAGGAATGAGGCATACATAACCAGAAATGTGCCAGAAAAATGTGGCTTTGGTGCCATCTTTGGTTCTTGACATTTGTCATATAGATTCAGCTTAACAGAACGGATTGTATATTAGGGGCTCTTACATGGACAATAAATTGCTTTTAGGGTGCAAACACCAGAAAATCTACACAAAATAATTTTAAGAAAGGAGAATTGGGCTGCATAGATCCTGGGCCAAGAATATTTATTAAACAAGACAGTGGGTCTGAGCAAGCATCCCCTCTCTCTGGGTTTTCTTCTATAGAATCTCTGCCAAGAACAAAAGGAGCCACTACACATGAATAAGCCACTGTCTTCATAGTTTTTCTGTGTGGTGCAGACGGCCTATAGTGTTAATGAAAGGATGAGCAATGGGACTATGTGAACCAAGAGTGTTTAGGCCAAGGTAAACAGATAGAAGGTCCTAGAAAGTAGACAGAAGGAAAGGAGAAATGTGTGCGATCACAGAACTCCCTTGTAGCAGAAAAGTGGAAGTGCAGGCTTCCATTTTTCCCTTTTATCTCAAACCTATCCTCATTCTATATTTCTATTCTTGCAAGGAATGAAACTAGCCCAAAATACAATGAAAAGTAATCATATCACAGTCATATTTGAGCAAGTAACATTTTTTAGAACCCCTACTAGTATTTATGATGCAAACATAATATTCTGAGTAATGAAGCAAAATTATTTGAGGTCATTGTAAGCAGGCATCAAACCAAGTTTGGCTTCAATTGAAATGAGTTTTAGATCTTTCTTTCTTTATTTTCAAATCTTACTGTCTCCTTACAGGACCATGGAACTGTCTAGGAGGAAAGAAAAAATATTCCATTTCCTCAGGAAATGCCAAGGGGCCACAAGTCTTAATCTGCTCCAGCCAGACTGGAGGCTGGGGGCTTATTCAAGGACACAAAGTATACCTTCTCGTGTTTCCTTTTGCTGACAAACCAGAGATCCTACCCGATAAAGTTCAGAAGTAGCTGTTTCCAGTATCCAAAAAGAAGATTGCCTGGCCAAGCAACTGCTCCACCCACCTGAATGCCTCATCACAATTCCACTGAACACAGGAGTCAATCTCTAAATATAGCCCTGAGGGTAGCCTCGCCATCATCCCTGCATTAGTGCTTCTCTCCTTCTAAAACAATAAAAGGAGGTGGGCGGTCCACAAACTTTCCCCAGGGAAGGCAGCTTGGGGTAATGAGACAAAGGAGAGCAGCCCTCTGCCTGGAAGTGGGGGAGAGCAGCAGCCCCCACCCCACCACACTTTCCCACTGGGTTCCTTTCAAAGCAAGTGGTCCCTGAGGTTGGTCAGTTGTCCCAGAGGGTTGATCAATGTCAGAGAAATACTCAGAAGTGTACCTCTTACCCTCCCCAACCCAGGGGTCTGACTGGGTACACCTCTGAGTCTCACTGGGTTGGGCGCTCTTCCTTCACCCTTCAACACTCTCTGTTCCTAACTATGGTAATTCCTGTCTCACTGGATGCTATCCTAATAACCAACCAATTTCTGTTATCCCTCCTCACTCACCCAGTGACTCATGATGATAGTAGTGTGTCTTTACTTATCTATGGACCTGCAGCCTCTTTCATGGTGTGGAACACACAACAGATGTCAAATAAGTGCTTACAAATAAGAAGTTGCCTCAGCATTGCACTTGGTAGATAGAAAGACAGATGACAGAGAGTACTTGACTGTAGCAACTCAGGGCATGATTTTGGAACCCTACACAGTGGTGCACTGGCTACTACAATCTAGGTCACCGTGCCTAAAACTAGATCCAGCAGGGTGAAGGTGGGGCCTCTGGAGTAGGCCCAGGAGGCATCCAACTGGGATTGCCTTTGGACTACGATGGCACTCACTAACAAGGCCGGCTCTTTCGTTCCTCTGTGTGCTGCTCCCCTGTGGCAGAGCATGAGATGGAGATGAAGTCCTCTCCCAGCCCTGCATCTGGAGAGGAAGTTTGGGCAGAAGCCTGTCAGGGTCAGGGCAACCCCTGCAGCACCACTGACCATTTGTTCCAGGTGTGGCCAAGGAGGGCCTACAGGGACACAGCCTGTAGATTTGAGTGGGACCCAAATGTTTCCTTGCATGCAGATGGGCTATTCTCCTCCTGGGCAAAGATAAGGGACTATAGGCTTTGAGGGGAAGGTGGTTGGTTTTGTGGAAATACCATTTTACTGGCTCTGCCTTACTTCCCAGGCAAAGAAGACCTTGTTATCAATAGAGATTGCTGAGCTCCTGGGGCACTGGAAGCATGACATGTCTCCTCTGACCAGGAAGGGAGCCTGGAGCCAGCACCAGGGTACGTTAAGGCCCAGAGGGTTGAAATTAAGCTAAGAAAAAAATCAGGCTGTTGACAAATAACACTTACTCATGGTCAGAGCTATGCCTCTGTTAAGACCCACTTTATCCTTTGTCCACCCTAGACCAACCTCCCCACTGGGCCCATCATGGCCCCACCCATCTACTAGAGACTGTCTCTCTTCTTCTGGGGTCTTTCACCTTGACTTCTTCTTGGTAAAATAAACAGTTACAAAACAAACAGAGACAAAAGAAACTACCCTTTATAAAAGCTGAAGCCTGAAGCTTCCTGGCAACACTAACCACTCTGTTTTGCTTTAGTGACTAATTTTGATTAAACCCCAAAAAAGCCAAAGGTTTTGGTCCCATCATTATTTAGCTTTTTGATTGACAGTGAGGTATAGAAGTGCATTGCTATCATTGTTTTCTAGAAAGCTATACCAGTTACATAAACGGAGTGTAAGTGAGAAATATTTCCACAACGGCTAAAGTGAAGAGGAACACTCAATATTTCTGAGTAAACCCCAGGGGCCCACCATAAAGTGGTTCATTTTGTTTAATGTCACTCAATCTTCATGACAAGTCCACGAGGTAAGTATTACTTTCTTCAGTTTATGAGAAAGCAAAGTTCAAAGACGTTGATGGATGCTCCCACAGCATCTAGTGGAGAATAGGAGCCTTTCTTCTCCTCCTTTATTTTCAGCTCTGGCAGCAACTCCCCAAAGAGTATGATTTACTTGCTCAAGAATGGGTCCCAAACATTTAGAAAGACTACTGGGCTCCACCATGTTGAAACACAGGGCATGTAAGACATGGAAAAAATGCCCTCTAGTCTTCATCTCAACTCCAGCAAGTCAAGTCTTGTGACCATCACTTAGTCCTGTAAGTGATTCCAGTTAAGTCTCAGCTAGGATGGAAAACTCGAGCTGACAGCTGAACACTTCGGTAGCTCACGAAAGCCTTTAGCCTATCTACAAAGTCATATCAAGTCTCCAAGGTAACTTAGACTATGTTCATTAAATTAGGAGAGTGTAGGCAACACTTACACTGAGATTTTCATATCCTATAACTGGCAACTAATGAGCAGGGTATGAAATAACTTATCTCTCTGTGATTCAGCACATCTCCCCATTCACAGAAGAAGGAGCAAGGAAGACAGCACTGAGCAATCTCACAAGGAAAATTTGGAGGCACCACAAAATATTCCATGTTTATGACATATTTTGTGCTCTTTGAGTAATAGTAGAGTGCCAGGGCTTGATGTTACTAGTTTTCATACAACTCCCAAGTTTGATTGCTCCTTACATCTTCACTCCCCAACTCATGAGTTTCACTCTCTGCTGGTCTAAGTTACCTCCCCAGTGCCCTGGCTAGAGCAGAGCTGAAGCTGAGCAGTACCTGCAGGTAAACAGAAGGCATGCATCCTATCAGCAACTTTATTCCTCAAGGCAGACTCCTTGGCTCTGGAATTCACCTGCTGCTAATTCCTTACCATTTGTTTAACACAGGCCAAGGAACCATATCAAAAGATGATGCTATAGTCAGATACAAGCTGTTTATAACTGTGCAGGTTCCTTTTAAAAAGCGCAAATAATTTCAGTGAATTAGGCAATTGAGGCCTCAAGCTAACAGAGGGGAAGGATCTCTACTTTGTAACTGTACCCCAAGTCCCTCAGTGTTGTTTTCTCTTTGGTCTTCTATTTCAGCACAAAATTAGCACAAAATCAACTATTTTTCATAAGTGAAGTCATTCCTTTCTTGAAGTCCCACTTCCTGAACAAAGAACATAATAATAATCAACTCCCCACAACTAAGTTAGAGTCTTGGAGTATGCCTGCCCTTAATGCAGGCTGCCGTTTTGTTGTGGAAACCATTGCTGACTGTGTCTGACTTTGACAATACATATTTTAAGTTCAAATTCAGTTGATGTACATATTTGCCCTTGTTTCAATTATAGAATCTAAGAATGTGAAGGTGAGAGGGAAGCTTAGAGATCTAATCCATGTCCTTAATTTTAAGAGAAAAGTGAAATTCAGAAAAACAAAGAGACCATCCCAGGTCAGTCAGAGTGTCCAAACCTCAGCCTGTGGCCCTCCTCATTTCTTTATCCCACTTTCTGTCTCTGGAAAGCTCATCCAGTCCTGAATCTAAATGCTACTCACATATTGTTAGTGCTCAGCCCAAACCTCTGCACAGAACTATTGATTTTCTACCCTTCCCTCTCCCCACCCTACACCCAGCCCCAAGACTTCTTTGTTCTAATACTCTGCAACACTATCCCAAGGCTACCCAGCTCCAAAACCTTGCCTCGTCCTGCAGTTTTCCATTTCTCATACACCCTATATCTAAGTTGGCATTTGTCCTCAATTAGTTTAGTACTACCTCCATGCCCAAACGTAAATCACAGATTCAATCCTTCTCCTTACTCTCCACTACTGTAACCCTAGTGTACACTGGAGACAGCTCCTGCCTATTCTATTTCAATAGCTCTGAACTGGTCTCTCTCCTTTCCCTCTTTCCCTTGCCCGTAGATCTACTATGTCCTAACCAGAGTGGTCTTTCTGAAGTATGAACCCATCATCTCACACCCCTACTCAAACCCTTCACACTTGAAATGCAGCCTGAACTCCTCCTGTGCCTTCACAACCCCACATGGTCTGACCTCCACCCAACACTCCATGCCTCCCTTTTCACTCAGTGCAGCCACACTGGCCACCTTCATTCTCATTCCTGGTTCTGTCTCTTTGTGACAGTTCTTTTTGCTCAGATGCCAACATGGCTCTCACCTTCTCTTTATTCTTAATAAATACGACTCAATTAAGTTAAAAATCTTCTGCATAGCCAAGAAAACAATCAATAGAGTGAATAGACAACCTACACAGTGGGAGAATAAATTTGCACCTATACATGTGATAAAGAGCTGTTAACCAGAATCATTTAAGTCCTATGCTTATTTATTTATTTTCTAGTTAAAGGATCTGTCCAGTTCTGTCAGTGTGGTGTTGAAGTCCATGGCTACGATAATGTTGCTGGTTAACACTTTGTTTAGATTCCATTGGTATGGAGTTACTATGTTCTTTTTGGGGTGTGCTTTTACTCTTTTTTTTTAAGTAACTGGAAATTGTTCACTGATTCCTTCTTATCTATAGCAGCTTTTGCTTCTTCTACAATTTTATATACAGGGTATAGATGAGGAAACTTCAGGCCAGATAACGAACATCTCTTTCTTAAGATCATATAATCAGAAATTTCCAAGCCAAGTTTCAAGCTCAGATCTTAAAGTCTCCAAGTCCTCCACAAATTGAGGTCCCCGGGAGACAGCGAAATGAGTGAGCCCTTCAGAAATTTAAAGTGAAGTTAGTAAAATAGGTAAAAATGTGCTCATTCACAGGAAGAAAGAAATTGGTAGGGAAGCTAGTTTTGAGGGTAAGGTGCTGAGTTTAGCCTAGTACATGTTGGGTTTGAGATAAGAATGGAGTGTCAGGGTAGAGATATCTACAAAAATTAGAGAAAGTGGAAATCGGGAGAGCTCAGAGCTGGGTCTGCTGAGATATAGAGATGGGAGTCGGTGCCTGGAGATTATTATAAAGTTGTAAAGAGCAGACACATAAAGTGGCCAACCATACCCAAGAGTGTTCTATGTTAGCACCAAGGTCCCAGAGCTCTCAGCTCCAAGCAAACTGGGACAGCTGATCATATTAGAATAGAGTGTTGCAAGAGAAGGCATAAGAGCAAACCAAGGAAACTGGGGAATACTGATTGTTAAGGGAAAAAAGAGAGGGACTTGCTAAAGAGGCAACTCCTGGCTCTGAATTCAGGGCAGGGAGGTGAAGTGGAAGCTGTACTAAAAAGTCTCCATTGGCGAGGGCTGTGAGGAAAGTGGAATCAGGCAAAATCTGGATTTCTATCTG